>JAVJIF010007141.1:0-196842 GCA_038442645.1 Agave tequilana
AAGCTCAACGAAAAATTCTCGACAGCTCATCATGCTGAGGAGAATAACATGGCTAGCCTAACTAAACGATAGTTTGGTAAGGCATACCAAAAGCGTTGATAGCCGAAGATTTGTTAAAAATCCTAACGAAGCTGATTCACCTATCCCCATCAGAATCCCTTACCAATTCCCTTCATGTAATGGTAGGATCAAAAATTGTATTTATTTCTCCAGCGAAATGATTACAGATTTACCCTGTCATGTTAACATTATACTCTTACAGCAAAAATTTTCAATATATCCCAGGGGTATAACTCCTACTTATCAATTCTCTTAATAGAATGATAGGTCCACTAAACGTTACTCAAATCACAAAGTTTCCAATTCCAGTCAACTTAACACCACACCTCTGACCAACATTGTTCAAATCGCAAAAATCAATTATGGTCAAGTTAACATCACATCTCTGACCAAATTAGCCTAAGCTACAAAAACATATGCCAGCTAAGTTAATATCACATCTATGGCAGACATTTTCCCAATTTCTTAAAGAAAATGAGATTTGCAGTTTACGTTTAATATTACACCTCTAGTACTCCTCTCACCAGTTAACATTATACCTATGACAGTGAACATTTCTGATTTTTCAAGCAAAAAAGGATCCTATGGTTAATACCAACCCTCTTCAATGCTAAGTTAATATCACACCTCTAGCATATATCACTGTTAAGTTAACATTACATCTCTAATAGCAGTCATTTCAATTTCTCCAGTGGGAAAAAAAATCTATGGTAAATATTACACCTCTCAAGTGCTAAGTTAATATCATACCTTTAGCAGGCCAAACAAATCCATATCATGTTAATATCACACATCTGACAGTATTTTTTCCTTGATTTCAAACTCTTCCAATGGAGTTATTTTACAATTGCTAAGTTAACTGTTACCTCTAGCGATCACAATTTCATTGCTTTAGTCTGTATGATTTTCAATACAAAGAGAAAATAAAGGCGAGACAAGGGCAAAATAATCACTTTTATTATACATATCAAAATTGTTGTAAAGTGATACAAACACTCTTTTATTCAATAAGATAGAGTGCTACAAAAGAAAAAAAAAGACAAAAAGTTAATCTTGCTCAGTGAGAGACTTTATTTGGTCTTGAGGCGCTGAATATCCCTTTGACGTGCCTCCTCAAACTCAGTCAAGACTTGGACGCTCAACTCCTCATCTGAGGAAAGCTTCTTCGCAACAAACTGTGCCTGAAAAGCTTTCAACTTTGAGGTGTAGACGTCAAGCTCCTGTTGTACCCGACTCTTTGCGGCCTTGAGCTCCTCCACCTTTTTCTTCTCAGTTGCAAGTTTCTACTCATTGTCTTGAATTAAGGTTTGCGCCTCAGCAATTGTAGCTCGAGCACTAGCTATGACACCCTCTGCATTCTTGGTAATGATCATGGATCTCGGAAGGTCATCGATCAAGTTCTGATAGCTAGCCTTAGAGTCATTCAGATGGCGGGCTTGTTCAGTTATCTGTTTCTTAACTTCTTTTCGCTCGCGTTCTTGGGTAGCGTGAAGGTTATTCAACAATTGCTGGAAATCTTCAACTGAGTTGGTACTCTCTAGGTTCCTCAATTCCTTCAAGTACATTCCAATTGCTCTACCTGCACTTGATACATTTTCGCTCGGTTAGAACCCCCATTCCGTCAGATATTCTCGATTTGGTTCTCGAGAAGCGATCGCGCAAACTCAAAGGAACTTCACCCAGTAAGTAGCAATTCAATGCAATACTTCATTATGGTGAAGAATTGCTTAACCATCTGGAGGGGCAGTTCTTCCAGGAAGTCCATAGCTGTTGTTGGCGCCGGAGGAGCACTTCCTGATCCAGTCTCTACGATGTGATAGAGGTGCTATCAGAAATTAAAGGTGGTGCACTGGTCCCTCCCAAAAGTACAGGTGCAGCTGGGTTAGTAGCTGCCTTATTTCTGAGGTCACAATAGGAGCTTCGGGAGCTGGAGCCTTAACAGAGTTATTTTTTGCACCAATGTCTATGATAAGCTCTTTTGTTCGAGCCAGTGCAATATCCACTGCAGCTGTTACGAATGTATTAGTGATAACTCCGAGAATAAGAATGGAAAGTATAAGAAGTTCTTGCATTACCAAGTCAAGGAATTAGAGATGATAAACCCTCCTGCAAATCCCTCGACAAGTCTCCTCGCTGAGAGGATTCCCTGGCCACAGCTGCCTTATTCACAAGGACAACCTCAGAGCTGATCTTGAGAACTTCAGAACCCTTTGGTTGGGTTAGTTTCTCAATCATTTCAACAATATTTGAGGAGGTTTTGCCTTCAGTTATAGTAGCAGGCTTTGGAAACATCATCCAGACATATGTTAAGACAATGCCTACATGGTTAATAAGAAAGATAATGAGTAAAGCAGAAAGAATACCCTCAGTGATAGCAGTCCCTTCAAGAGGCGATTGTTTCTCTGAACAAATAACCACTTCATCTCCTCTTTGGTTAGATGTTAAAACTTGCTAGTGTCAGGAGCAGGATGCATATTATCCTAGTCAATATCATCTCCTGAGTAATCCAGTTTCTCATTTGATGATGGAGATGGTACTGGGGTAGAAAAAAACCCGACAGCAGAGAGTCTAGCCCCAACAAGTCTAGTAGTTGGACTTTGCTCTGGAACCCCCGCTGAAAACATCATCTCAACTGAAGAACCTGGCAGAATGTTCTTATGGTAAATACTTTTCCCTTGACTTTGAAGAGAGCCTGAGGGAGCAATCCTGACAGGCATTGGGGTCGGCACTGATTCATCTCCAGTTGTTTGCCTTTCAGCGGCTTCCTCTGATAATTTCTTAATCGTAACTACTGCCGAACTCCGACGGCTTCTCGGATGCAGTGGAATCTCATAATCTTCAGAGCCAGCATGGATAGGCTCAGGCTCTACTCCCGATGTGGAAGTTCTCTTGGAAGGAGCTTAAGCCATATGCTCATGTCGTGTCTTCTTCTGACTCGAGCCAGCCTCAGTAGACTGAGATCGAGTACGCTTTGCAACTGCTCCTCGTGAGCATTTTCGATGAGGTCCTTTAGCAGGCCTCTCTCCATGTCTAGCGGCTTCCGTCAGACCAATCTTGAGCTCATCCTAAAGAAAATCATCTATCCCTTTTAAACGGGTATTCTTGGAGCCCTTCTTGGCTTGAAACATAACCTTGATTCCCCTAATACAGGTGTTGTTTATATTATACCTAGGGACTAAGTCCACTATTACATACCATGCACAGAACTCGAGGCTGGCATAGGAGTTTGGTATCTTCTGTGATAGGTTAAATCTCACCTTTGTTCCTCTAGCCACATTCAAATACCACGCCCTCACTTCTTCATAAAGATTACCGCTGAAATAAAGGCCTAAATTCGGGTCACCTACATATAATTGATCATACCCGAATTGATGAGCAAACCGGCTTGGCAAATAAGGTTCGATTGTGCAAACGTTCCCTTACTGGAGATCAGGTACCCTGGGTGAATATTAATTAACCACCAGAAAACCCCATGAAATAGTGGTGAAACCATCAGCACCAGGACGGTCGAAAATCATTCCTCGTATGAAGCTCCTGGGAAGTCAGGAAAACACCTTACCAACTGGTAGCTCATATTGTTTGAAGAATCTGTCGGATCATTAGCATGTACCAACCATTTCTACTCGAGTGCTCCAATCGCTGGACAAATGGCAAGAAATCTTCAGACAACTGCACTGCTGACATCAAAGACGGACAGTGCATGATGTATCATACCATGAAGTATGTGTAGGGCAATTCTACACAAGGATTTGGTGTCTTCACCTTGGGTTCACCATCTGTTCTGACGATAACTTGCCCTCATTGTCTTCTTCAACCACTACATTGCAGAAGCTTTGACACAATACTCGAAGCCCGCTTAGGAGACAACCTATCATAGAAGGGAACAAGCCGAGAGATCGACCATGAGCAAAAAGAATGGCTGGATAAACTACATCGACAACAATAACCTTATGAGGTAGTATGAGTACAACCAACGCTTCAGCCACAATCAAGAACTCTGCCAGTAAGGCCCTGTCCGAGATAGGAGTCTTTGCGTGGTGGTGAAAACTATCAAATACAGTGTCCGGCTTGAAGGTGTCTTCATTTGACTCTGTTGTATATGAGGTCATCAATTTAAAAATCCTCTCTACAATCTCAGCATTGATGTTGCTCGCTAGCCAAGTTTCTATACTTGATTTCTTCAAACCCTTGAAAAGGTAGTTAGCCTACGACATCTGCTTAACTCCCCCAGACTTCCACCCGGTTTCTTGATAACAAATATGAAAATGAAAAAAGACCCCCCAGTAGGTCTCATATACTTGAAGAGCATCTTTCTTCAATAGGTGCAGTTATTCAGTGCCAGGAATGTACTCCTCGTATGGCAGGTCCCCCATGGATTGCCCTGAAACTTCAAACATCTCATGTAGAGTGAATCCCATTTCTCCCACCAGGATAAAAAATGTGCAGATGTCTATATTATATTTCTCGAGCATTGCGAAGAAGTTATAATTACTCAGAGTAATCCCATAATACACGGCCCTAACGGCTGATACAACCCGCACTTGAGTAGTGGCTCCTCCAACTCCTGGAGGACAAAGCCCACCATCTTCGCCACCAAGTGGTTTTCGTTGAGTGCACCCATCCTGGTGTCCGAAAGTCAGACTGGGAGAATTTACCCTTCACCTTCATGAACCTACTGATAAAAGTCACAGCTTGCTTAGGAATTTTGCCTATTGGGAACTCCTGCTTCATGAGCCTAGGAGTAGCTCGAGTATCTCCCTACTATGACCGACAAGGAAAGCTGCGTGATTGGAGATCCACCCAATTACAACACCCAATTGTGCCTTGACCAAGTCTCAGTTCATGTATCAGCGAAGAGACATAGACTGCAAGTATGACAATGGAAACATCTGTTCCATGTTAGGGAGGAAGAAGCGACGCTCTCATATTTGATGAAGCCATTTATAGTGTTTGTCAAACAAAACTTCTTCATTTTCGTCATCTATGAAAAAGAATACCAGCTTCCTGAGTAGACACCAGTTCATAGACTCAAACCTCCCATCTGTGATGAGCTCTCACAGAGTAGAAGCGGAGCCTCTAGTCAAACAGGCTTGACACTTCTCACTCGTTCCAGTTAATACGACGGTTGTCTTCCGCAAGCTGAAGAGAACATTGGGGTCAGCACCGCCAATGTGACCAAAAGGGTTCCTCTTGGTCAAGGGTTCCAAAGAATATCTCACTTACAAAAGAAGAAATTAGAAGATCAGAAATCTCAAAAGGGACAGTGAGAAATATCAAAGTGTTGAAACTCAAACGTAGGGCACAACACATGAGACCCGCGTTCAATATAATGAAATACAAGGCTCACATGAAGCCCGTGTCTGAGGTTCACACTTATGAAATTAGAAAATTTTCTAAATCTTGAGTCTCAAACGTGATTCTCATAATGAGACTCACGTTCAGAAGTCTCAAAACGCGGAGCTCATCAGGCGCGCATTCAATCCATAAACACGAAGGTCATGTTGACAAGTCAAAAATGCAAAGACAACCAAAATCGCATTCTGCTCATCAACATGAGAGTCGCATTTACAAATCAAACGTGGGCCTGTGAGCCCTGCATCGACGGTTCAACTTCAAAAGAAGTTTCAAAACTTCAAAAAGAAGTTAAGAGCAGAGCCCCTTCGTGTTCAAAATAATGGCAAAAGCCATTTTAACCCACCTGAGATGGGAGCCTCTTAGTAAGAAGAACCGCCCTTGGTGGTTGGCACAGCGGCGACGCTGGAAGAAGAAGCAACAATTGCTTTAATTTTGGAGTCATTTCAATGGTAAGAATCTTCGAAAAAAGATTAAGAACAAGCTAAAAGCTTTTGGTTTTGAAAGCTCAAGATGCAGGTCTGAATGAAGAAGAACAGTCAAAACAAGTGATTGTTGAAAAGGCTCGCAATCTTTTTATAGGCCTCCCAATGGTCGAGATACGCGGCGCAGATCTTAAGCTCAAATTGAGCTGACGGGTGGCACCGAGGAGACCTGAGTTTCAGACAACATCCGCCCAGAATGATCCAATGTGAACTTCACATTTCAAGCAAACGACATCCGCGTCCACAAGCTTCGATTGTGACCTTCGCGTCTTAAGCACAACCACCAATGTCGCGTCTTAACACCAAATGAGTATCGCGTCCAAAAGAAAACATAGTGACACTCGCATCTCCATTAAGGAGAGACGCGTTCTCCCTCATCAACACAGAGGTATGTCCATGCTTCTACAATCTGTTCAATAGTATACTAGAAAAGAAAATCGACAACTCTACCGATTCAACAGAACACCGACAATCGAATCAGAGCTCAGATAAGTTTTAGGTTGTGTATCTAGACACTTATCATCCCTAGAGGCTTCAAGCAGTTTAAAAGTACATTCAAGAAGACCAGAATCCAAGCAGGATTAAACTTCGAGTACTATAAAAGATTGTCCATTCAATCGCGAAGGACCAAACCAAAATGAAGTCCAAAGTGTTTTAAAATCCTTCCTAGTCAACTATAGGGTTCGAAAACTTTGGAGGGGGTTCTGTAAGCTATCTAAAAATCACTCAGAATAAAGCCTTGGACGTGGACCTCACCAAATGTGGGGGTCACTCCCAACTCAGACGCGAGTTCAAGTCAGACGTGAAAATAGATCTCAACCTAAATACGGATGTCATCATACAGAAAACGCGAGGGTCACGTTCAAAGGCTAGACTGACACTCACGCTACTCATCAAACACGATCCTGAGTAGCTCTGCGTTTTGCATCAAACGCGAGCTTGTGAGCTCCGCGTTACCACTAAGATGCGACACTTGCACTGTTCATCGAACGCGAGCTTGAATAGCTTTGCGCTTATATCAAACACGAGGTGCACATCTAATGCCAGACTCGCATTTTTGTTGTAACTGACCCCATTACTAGGTCAATTAACACCCACGTAATGTGAAAAGTTAATCCCCATTATAGAGGGATTCTAGGGGACAATTTTACCCCTGAGTCCCCTTATAAATAGCTATGAAACCTATAATGGTTGGGCTTTTTCCTTTTTCCTTTGGACCTTTTTCTGAAGGATTTTGTGGGGAGAGAGAGAGAGAAAGAGAGAGATAAGGGCTATTTGTTTGGATGTAAAAGGATGTAATTCGTAAATGATTTACAACCCAATTATAATTACAGTATTTGTTTGGACCGTAATTCGTAAAGGACTTACGCAACTCAAGTATCACTCACTTGCAATCCAATTACTACCATTTACAGCCTACTTACAGTTAATTTTATGGTCATGCAAATTTATACTATTTTTTATGTTAATATTAATTTTTTTAATATTTAAGAATTTTTAGTATTTATTTGTAATATTAAAAAATTTTAATCACCAAATAGTTAATTTTGTGGTTAACTTTTTTATTTACGACTTACACATTATGACAACCAAATACTGTAAAATACAATACACTTTTTCACTTACAACTTTATATTACCAACCAAATAGCGTAAACTTATATGCATGTAATACATTTACAACTGTAAAAGAATTTACCAATTACGACTTACGATTTACGAATTACGGCCAATTACGACAACCAAACAGACACATAAAAGAAAAGAATTCATTTTCTTTAAAAAGAACCTCTAATGCTTATTGCGTTCAAGTGGAGTTATTTCAATCTCTTCGAGAGCATCCTCAAGACAATCCAAGAGAAGATTTTCGTTCAGCCGGTCAATAAAGAATAAGATTTACTCTATCGACACATGAAGAACTCAGTTTTAACAAAGAGGAGATCCACTCAAACCCCCCTTTCTTTTGTAATCGAATTTTAATCCGTTGTAATCTTCTTTGTAATCAATAAGAATTTTTACACGAACCAAAATTTTCCCGAGGAACAATCATGACCACACTTTTCAAGAACCAACCTTTTTCTTTGGAGGGCACGCCTTTTTGAAAAGGATGGGGGGCTTACTAGCTATGCATTATTTTTCTCATCATCCTTATCCATGTCATTGAGTAAATTGTTTGAAAATGTAGATAGAGGTACATTTTTTTCATGGAGTTTACAAAATGATTTTGTTACGTAGAGACTTTCTAGCTTTTTATGTTGATTTGTGTTGAATTCTTAGCAAAGAAATTATCATTTTTGCTTTGCTTATGAATATAAAATGAATATAATATTTTTGATTTTATATTGTATTCATTGGATATCTCCAGCCATCTTGTTATCTTCTGATTCCGCATTGTCTCAATTGCCAGGACCGTTCATTTTTATTTTCAACTTTATACTGCAATTGTATATTTCAGTTCTCCTTGTTCATATTTTTAGATTAGTGGAGTGTTCAATCTAGTTGGCCACTCTCAATAGAGTAATTTGACTTTCAAAATGGGTCTATCATGTACTTTTGTTAGAATTTGATATATGCTTGATATCTTTTGTAATATGAATTACATTAATGAAATTTTGAGTTATAACTCACTATAATTAAATAAAGAAAGAAAGGGGAAAAAAAAAAGAGAAGGTGAAAGCAACTAAAAAATGTACAACAACTCCCACTTATAGAGTTATATTCAATAAAAAGGGCGATTTTCTTATGTGTGTTTGTATCAAAATATTTGGAGACATTAATTACTTTTTCGACTTCTACCGTCTGTTTATGATTAAAGAGTTTTAGAAGATTTTAAGATTGACTGAAATTTACTGTGACAATATCAAACAAATAGCTAATTTTTCCCTTTCTTGCCATCATCTTTTGTGATGCATATATATCCTTTTGGATGAATGCAACGCATCTTTCTCAGTAACAACGAGTTTCTATTGATTCTGTCTCTCAAAATGCACCACTACCAGTTTAATGTCATGTGGATTCTTGACATCGTCCACCTGAGTATTATTAGAGCAATGCTAAAGAAATATTATTCTCTTCATTGTGTTCTGTTGGAATCACCATTCAAGAATGCCTGTAAAGAATCCACTATGACAGCAATTTGAGAGTGACTTCATACATTATTGCAGGATATGGAAAGGATAACATGATCAACAAGCAAAATGTTTTGAGTCAGTGATCCAAACTCTCAGATTTTTTTCTTTTTTTTCTTATTCTCTTTTCAGTGAATCAGCATCCAGATTCTAATTATAGTTTAAGGTTAACCAAATTTCTAATCGCTGAGAAATTTTAAGTACAGAATTCATTCCTCCTACTTAAACGGAGATAACGAAGGTGATCCAGCTCAAAGCTTCTTGTAACTTTCATGAAAGAAAGCAGAGAGAAATGGGAAAGCCTTAGCTTTCACTTTTCTTAGTCAAGAATCAATGTCTCTTTCTTTCTTTTTGCTGTTAATAGGCATTTCAATAGATTCCGTAAGTGAGAGAAAGTTGATTCTGCGTCCAATCATGTTTGTCAGATTTGGGAATGGGTCAATCTAATTCCATGCAATATTTAGGTTAAAACATAATAAATTTTGATCTGCCAAAATAAAAAACATGGAATTTAATCGCAATTTCTGGCATTCACATCTCCATCTTGTTGACACCCATGTCTTTGCCGACATAATTAACTAATTTCATTGTTATTATAATTAACTAATTTCATTGTTTTTATCATTGTTATAATCTCTTGTTCCTTGTCTCTGTCTTTTTCTAGCTTGCATATGTCTCTTTCAGTAATTAATAACTCGTCTTTTCTTTTATATGCTCACTCTCTGTTTCTGCAAACTTTTATCAGAATTTATCAGAGTTCTCAGTGGGCAAATTGCTCCCAAATTCTGAGCTTATGACATGGTTATTGTTAATTAACATAGATTCTGAATACTTTAAAAATAGATTTAAACTGCAAATATTGGATCATACGGCATTGACAGGTAAAAAGAATGGAGAAAATTGCCAAAATATAAGCAATCAAGTCATTCCTTCAATTGATCAAATATGTTTCCATAATCAACTCATGCAATTTAGCCAGCCATTGCATGAGATCACAACATAAGATTTTCACTACTAGGTAAAACATTTGTTGGGGAAAAAAGGAAGAGGATCATGATTCAAAAAAGGCCAACAAAGAAGAAGAAGAACAATATTCATGAAAATGAAAAACAACGCGAAAACATCAAATCAAAGCCAAGCATCAGACTTGCCTAACAATCCCACGACACACATCCATCAACCCTTCCTCCTCCTCCGCTTCCTCCTCTCCTCTTCTTGCTTGCAACCACACATATTCCTCTTCACCACCGTGCTTTTCTTCCTCGTAGATGACTGAATTATCTTCTGACAAATCCAGGCAGACGAATCGAAAGCCAGAGCAGCCATGGCCTTTTCCCAAGAAAGGTTGAGAGAGATCCTAACTGCCAACTTTGACTTCAATTCTCATAGGAGGAAGAGGATGATAGATAGAGGTAGGCTAACTCTCTCACATATATGCCACCTCTTTAATATTTTGAGAGAGAGAGAGGGATTGGCTGCTCACCCCCACTTCTCATTGGGAGAAAAAGAGAGCGAAGAGGGGAAAAGGATACAAACTGCAAAGAGGACTGCACCTCGTACTCCTCCGATTAAATTATTGGCTCCCCTAGGTGTGCGTACTTAGTTTGCAACAAGGAGGAAAAAAAGAAAACCTTAAGAAACAAGACTATGTTGTATGCTGATCACTTATTAATTATTATGAAGAACTTGGGACTAACTTTTAAGGTAGAGTTACCCAAATCTTTATATACTCATGATCATCTTCATGTCTAGCCGATGTGAGACTATTTGTTTGACCCGAATCCCAACATATTATGCCCAAAAAATTCATGATTGTGTTGCTAGAAGTTTTACTCAGTTAAACACTGTTCAAAGGATGGGATCCAATGTTTTGAGTAGTGGTTTGATGAAGGTTGGACCCTAAATTCAATGATGAATTCTTGATGTGTGCCCCAGCCATTCAATCCATTTGTTTGCCAAAAGGGCTTTAAATGCACCTCTTGGTTGTAAATTTCATGTGAAATTTAGTTATCTTTTCACACTTTGTTGAGGTAACTCTGAGGGCTTGTAGGTAGTATAATGTTAATTGCACTACAAACGTCAGATTGAGAATTATTACTTGATACTTTCATGTTGGTCATCATTACCTTTTTCTCTTTAAAAAGGCTCAAAAGTAAATCTCTTACATTATAATAGAATAAGAAAGTTCATTGAGATCAAACTCATATGTCAGTCTTTTAAAGTAGGGCAACATTTTTGAGTCAATTTGCATTATGTGTGTAGGAAGAGAGGAGATAGAAAGACATCGGAAGAGTTTTTAAACTCATCGGGAAGATAGCGCAGAGATCAGGAGCCTAAAGGGAGCGAGAACGGCGCTTGCAGCAGGCCAGGACAGAGTCCGGTCGACCGCTCGGTTGATCAGTGTGCACGACATGCACAAGCACTGCCCCGATGACCGCCCGGTCGACCGTGGCAAAGGAATGGTTGACCGGCATGGTCAACCGACTGGCACAACAGATGTTTCGGTATGTCCCGGTCTGAGGACAGGGGTTGGTCGACTGGCCGGTCGACCGACAAACGCCTTCTGTCTCTCCTGAACGGATTTAGACTCCCTTCATTTTTGAGCTCGAATCTAATTAGGGTTTCCTAAATCCCTGAGACTCTCTGGCTATAGATAAGGTATAAAGCTCTCATGAATTGTATCCCTCTGAGAAAATCCTCTTGTAAATTTCTTGAAGTAAGGAACAAGTTGTAATTGGTTGTTGAATTAATAAAATCTCTCTCCCCTTGCCCCCTAGGATGTAGGCAAATTGTCGAATCTCGTTAAATATCATATTGGCTTGCTTTCTCTCTTGTTTCTCTGTTCTTGATCGTGTGGGTAATTCTGCGGCGCGTTTATCTCCGTTACATGGGTTCCTCAAGTTGGTTGTTGCCTAGATAGAAGGGGCTAGGCTCAAGAAGTTCTATCAGCGGAGTCGCAACAAGTGGTATCAGAGCATCCCAGGTTCATCGTGGGATCGTGTGTCGATTCCTAGAGCTTTGGTTGCTGTTTGGCAGAGATCGTGTGTCGATCTCGAAGTAGCATTGTGACTGTTTGTGGGATTGTGTGTCGATCTCAAAACAGCATTTACATTTCTCAAAGAATTAGATTCCGCTAGAGTAGATCATTTCGAAAACTCTTCGAGGGTTTTGCTTTGAGGTAAAGATCCTATCTTTATCTAGTTTATTTGATCTAATTCTATTTGTTTTCCGCACTGTTTAAGGATTCAATTAAGAAGATAGCTGAAGATAGTACATCTACAGTGAAATTCGTGAATCCACATCTATTATTAAGGATTGATGTGGTAAAGTTTGACAGCAAGAACAACTTTAGTATATGGAGATGTGAGGTGATGAATGCATTGACAGCATCAAACCTCGAAGACACTTTACGGTTAGAGAAAGGCATGATTTTACTACTGAAGAAGATTGAAACACGATGAACCGGATGGCGTGTAGCTTGATCAGGTCTTATTTGACATAAGACATCAAGTATCATGTGTTGCATAAAATATCTATGAGATAGCTTTGGGAGATCCTGAAGAAAAAGTATCTAACAAAAAGCATTAAATCGCGGTTGCAGTTGAAGAGGGGCTTTATCGTTTTCAGATGAAAAAGAGAAATCTCTGTTGACGAACACATGAATAGCTAGACAAACTTCTTACAGACCTAATTAATGTGAAGATCGATGAAGAGATAAGACGGTGATTCTATTGAATTCTCTTCCTGAAGAAGAGTATGAGACCTTTACTCTTATCATGATCAACGGAAGAAATCAACGGAAGAAATCACTTAACTACAATAAGGTGTCTGCTGCTCTTGTGAATTATGAAGTAAGGAGGCATGACATGTTATCTTCTTCTGAAAGTACAACAGCAGAGGCATTAGCGATAAGAGGCAGGAGTTTCAATCGGGAGGGCAGAGGTGATCAGGAAGATCGAAGTCCAGATCAGGATTTAGAGATCTGAAAAGAATCAGTGTGCCTTATGCAACGAGTTAGGGCACTGGAAAGTTGATTGTCCGAGGACCAACGGTAAGAAGAAGGAGTCGAAGACCGAGGCAAATCTCATACAGGTGGTCAGTACGCATGCTAGTACTTCACAGGCGGATGGATCGAACTCAGACTCATTAGTATTCTTTTCTCTATTACTACTCCTACTATTGGTTACTCGGATAATGCTGAGTGAATCTTATATACGGGAGCTACCTATCATATGTGCCCGAACAGGGATTGGTTTTCTAGCTTTGAGAAGCTAGATGGGTGTTTCACTGTCATGGGGTGATGATCATCCTTATAATGTAAAAAAATAGGTACAGTCCGTGTCAAGATGGTTGATGGGATAGTATGAGAATTGAAGGAAGTGAGATATGTACCTCAACTCAAAGGAATCTTATCTCAGTTGGCTCCTTAAAAATGTTGGGTCTTGTGGTATTTAAACGAGACGGTGTTCTCAAGATGACCAAAGGCTCAATGGTGGTTATGAAGAGCGTCCGCCAGAACAATCTCTACTACTTGAAGGGAAGTATAGTTATAGGTCACATGGAGACTTCTATTTCTTCAGATAATGTTTGCACACAGGTCTGACAGATGAGGCTCAGACACGGAGGAGAAAAGTCTTTACAAGCTCCAGCAAAGAAGGGATCATTGGAAGGTGCATCTACCTGCAATTTGAAATTGGGTGAACACGGTGTTCTGGGCAAGAAGAAGGTGAAATTCAGTACCACTACTCACCAATCAGAAGGTCTTCATGATTGTGTTCACGTAAGTGTTTGGGGACCCGCTAAGACTGCATCGCTTGGAGGTCATAAGTACTTTATCTCTTTTGTTGATAATTTATCTAGGCATTGTTGGATATATCCCATGAGACAAAGTTTCAGGCCTTAGGTATGCTGGTGAAGTGGAAGGATATGATGGAGAAGCAGACTGATAGGAAGATCAAAGAGCTATAAATTGATAATGTTGAAAGATACAAGAACCAATTCTATGATTTGGCTAGAACACTGGCATTGGTACTCACTTCACAGATGAAATACATGGGTTAGATAAGGAGATAAATCATTCCTTGCTGGAGAAGGCTCGGTGCTTGTTGTCTAATGCACGATTAGACAAATTATTTTGGGCTGAGGCGATTATGTATGCTAGACATCTCATAAATGGATTGTCATCGATTGTAATAGGAGGTAAAACTCCACAAGAAGTTTTGTCTGAAAAAGCTGCTCATGGTCATGGTTTTTTGCGGAAATTTAGAAGCCTAGCCTACTTTAGTGCCAAAAATGGCAAGGTGAATCCACGAGTAAAGAAGTTTGTATTTTTGGGTGTCAAAAGAAATATGAAAGGCTACAGATTGTGGGACCCCGAAAACAAGAAAATCATGTTTAGTCAGCATGTCACGTTTGATGAGACTTCAATGTTGAAGTCTACCGTCTCTCAGCAGGTGGAAAGGATGAAGGCCAAGGAAGTACCGCAGCAGGTGAAGGTTGATGCTACTCCACCATCTCCAGTTGGTTCAGAATCAGTGAGAACTTCACCAGATGTAACACCGGTGGAGATCATGTAGCCAGTTTTGATATTGTAGCTTGGAGATATTGATGAGAATGTCGAATTGTTTGCAACACCACAAAAATAGGTGAAGAAGTATGAATCTCAAGTTTGTGACTGCAACAAATTCAAGTTGAAGGTCATTGTTCTCTATGACGGTAGTAAGGAGGATCATATGACTCAGCCAGTTAGGTTCGCTGCTGAAGATTCAGTCACAGGTCTTTGAGCTCGGTGGAGCTCATTTTAATGAACTACGGTTAGTTTGATCCCTGGGGCAAGGTACGTGGCAGCCGTAAAGACGCAACCATTTGGTGATGCAACCTGTATGAAGCTATATAGTGTATTTTAGTTCTCGAGAAGCTGATTGGGAATTCACGTAAAGGTGAAGAGTTGGACTTCACGTAGAGGTGAAGTACTGTGACCTTGATGAACAGTTGATCTTCTAGTGAGAAGATGGTTGAGCTTACATAAGGGGGTGTGTATCCAGATTGTTAAAGTCGGTGATGGTGTTTAGTGTGCTCCACTCAAATTTGGTTGGACCGTCTTGAAGGCATATGAACTGGAGAAAGCCAGTCAGTTAGAGAGTCAGTGTTGGCTCATGATGGGTTCTTCTTGAGATCATTTGGAATAGAGTTCCATTAAGTTGCTGAGTTGTAGACATATTCGTTGGTCAGCTCATATGGTATTTCTCGTCGGTGAAGTGATGGGAAGGCATGTATGGATTCTGGTTGTTAACTGAGCTAAAGTTGAAAGCTTATAATTGATATTGGAGTTTGGTGAGAGTTGCAAGTAGCGACAACAAACTCAATTTGGATCTGGTGAGATCAGTGGAAATCAATTGTATTTGTGCTGGTGATTCGCTTGAAGGAACCAGTTTCGTCTGTTGGCCAAGTCGATATCGTATGGCAAAGGAACGGTAAACCGGCACGGTCGACTGACTGGCACAACAGATGTCTCGGTTGGTCCCGGTCGATCGAACCGGTCGACCGAGGATAGAGGTCAGTCGACTGGCCGGTCAATTGACAGACGCGTTCTGTCTCTCCTGAACGGATTCGGACTATTTTCTTATTTGGGGTCGAATCCAATTGGGGTTTCCTAAATCCCTGGGACTCTCTGGATATAAATAAGAGTTAGAGCCCTCATAAATTGTATTCCTCCGAGAAAATCCTCTTGTAAATTCCTTAAAGTGAGGAATAAGTTGTAATTGATTATTGAATCCATAAAATCTCTCTCTCCCTTACCTCGAGGACATAGGCAAATTGTCGAATCTCGTTAAATATCATGTTCGCTTACTTTCTCTCTTGTTTCTCTGTTCTTGATCGTGTGGATACTTCTCCGGCACGTTTATCTCGGTTAATTGGGTTTCTCAAGTTGGTTGTTACTCGGATAGAAGGTGCTAGGCGTGAGAAGTTCTATCGCCAGAGTCGCAACAAGGTGGGCAGGTAAAAACGATTCATGTGCATTATTAAAGGCAAGCGAATATTAATCAAGCCGCCCTTCTCCAAAAAGAAAAAGAACAAGAACAAGAAGAAAGGTTTTAGTTGTAACTGGCATGGAGGAAATATTGCAAATGTTGAGTATCGCGGCCTTTCTCCACGACTCTGGAGACAGTTTTAAATTGCAAAATCCAGAGTTTAAAATCATTGCAGGCATGGTGCTACAGTTCTAACAATGATTACCTTACTAACTCAAGAATGATTGTACTCATATAAAACTAGTATGCTTAGATTCCTATTTTACAACACATTCTAAAAAACTATAAAATCATTCTTAAGCTCAACTGGCTTTATTTCTGATTTAAGGTTCTTTAAAATTTAAAAAGATTTTGCATTTGTAGATTCAAGAATTAGTAGTATGATAAGTTTATTTTTATTTATTTATCTATTTATTTTGAGAAGAAGCAGTGTTGTATCTGTTTGAAAGGTCTTCCTCCAATTATCATTTTGAATATCCCCTTCATAAAAATTAAAGTTGGGGATAGACAATACCTTTTTAATATAAAAGCAAGATTTAAAATAGAAACCAATGTCTTTTCCAAAGTTAGTACTTTTATTTTAAAATAATTTCTTTCACGCCAATAAGATACTTTTGCTTCAAAAATGTCAGTAAGATACTCCTTCAAAACATAAGAGACAAAGATTTTCCAATACAAAACTCTATTATGCAATAGAGCAACCTAGGGTCTGTTTGGCTATAGTAATTGATTGTAATTCGTAAGTCGTAATTGGTAAAGTCTCTTACAGTTGTACATAAGTTACATGCATGTAAGTTTTGCAGTGTTTGATTGGTAATATAAAGTTATAAGTGAGAAAGTGTATTGTGTTTTATGGTATTTGATTTTCATAATGTATAAGTCGTAAGTGGAAAAGTTGACCACAAAATTAACTATTTGGTGATTTAAATTTTTTTAATATTGTAAATAAATACTAAAAATATTAAATATTAAAAAATTAATATTAACATAAAAAAAAATACGAATTTGCTTGGCCACAAAATTAACTGTAAGTGGTTTGTAAGTGAGTGGTAATTGGGTTGCAAGTGAGTGATAGTTGAGTTGCGTAAATCTTTTACGAATTACGGTCCAAACAAACACCTAGTATAGAAATTCCATCCTGCATCTAGATCTAAAGAAATATTTAGAAGAGACCTGTCTCCATTCTTTTCTAAATTCTGCAAAGAGTGATTTGTGCTTTCAAGATTCTTAATTGATATATTATTTTATACTTGCTAGTATGTTCTCTTAATCTTCTTCAAAGCACTCAAGGATTTAAGATCTAAAGCTAACTTGTTTATTCATTTATCTAAATCTATTCTAAATCAAAATATTTTTAAAAGCTTATTTTTCATATCTTATTCAAAGATTCAAAAAGCGATACTTTTATCCTTTCACGTTTCATTGAGAAACTGATTTATACTTTCTATACTTTTTTCTCAAATTTTTTTAAAAGCACTTAAAGTTTCTAGATTTAAAACTTTAATCTTGATTTATCATTCATTTAGATATATTAGGGACTTGATATTTAATCTTCTTACTAGTAGAGCCTCAAATTTTTATTGGTTCTCATCTTGTTAAGAAAACAAACTCACCTTGTGTAAACTTGTTGTGAGAAAAACCAACCAGTTGGGATGTAGGCTTGTCTAAGGTCTAGACTTCTACCTGTAAAGGAAGTCGGAAAGGTCTCGGCTTCTACCCATAAAAAAGTCAGTTAAATAGTCTATGCTTCAACCCGCAAAGAAAGCAATTGTAAAGGTCTAGACTTCTACTTGAGAAGAAAGTGGATGTAAAAGTCTATGCTTCTATCCGGAAAGAAATCAACCAATAAAAGATTGATTTGAAATCCTAAAGAAGAGGCCTCAAAGTAGTAGAGTAGGTTGGTTGGTGACCGAACCACTATTGATGAGGACATCACGCCAGTTGTTAGTTGTTTTTTCATGTCTTAGCTTATTTTAAGATGTTGTGTTTTATCTATTTTTGCTTTTAGTACCACATTGGTTATATTCAAGAAGTTCAATTTGTAAGAGCTTATATAAAGAGGCTCAACTCAATAAATAAGTAGACAATGAATAATTAAAAAAAATTTCAGTTAAGCTCTTGAGAGTGCTCTTGAGTTTTGGGTTCGAAAACCGTGGTGCAAGGGGTGTGAAGCTCACAATTATATGGTTTTTCTTCAACTCTAATCTCTCTTTTCATTTTATTTCTTGTAAAAAAATCCTAGTTTTTCCTTTTATTTGTATTCGAAGGTGATTGTGATCCTGTATTACATCAATTTGGTATCAGAGTTTTGGTCCCAATCCCCTTCGAATTTCTTCTCTTCCCCAAATCCTAAATCTAGATCTAAATCTACTTTGTAAAAAAAGAAGAGAAAACAGAAAAAATAGAAAACAGAAAAAAAATAGAATAACAGAAAAAATCGAAAAAAGATTACTGTTCACAGTGAACAGTAATCGGCCGATTATTGTTTACAGTGAACAACAATCGCCTTGATTATTGTTCACATGAACAGTAACCTTCCAGTTACTGCTCATGTCCCCCCAAAGCCCCAACATTCGTCCATTCTGAGCCCATTTCAAGCCCGATTCGAGCCATTTTTGAAGCAGCAGATTCGCGGAGAGTAACACTA
Source organism: Agave tequilana (assembly GCA_038442645.1). Lineage (NCBI taxonomy): Eukaryota > Viridiplantae > Streptophyta > Magnoliopsida > Asparagales > Asparagaceae > Agave > Agave tequilana. Next base: position 18,703 of record JAVJIF010007141.1, read on the forward strand.
CACATCTACAACCTTCATATTCTACTTCAAGTTTCTGTCATCTACCAGATTCAGCTCAGTAGACCAACGCACCACAGTCCAGAGCTTGTTCCTACCACGATTAGTGCTTGAATTGCGCCATTCTCGAGGTAGCCATCTTCCACTTCTTACACCGCTGTTCAGGATTCTTGTGGGTGATTTTAGCTCTTCAGTGTGAGTATTTCTCCAAGAAATCTTAGAAGATTTTTGCGTTTGGGCGTGAACGACTCACCCCTCAGGTGAAATCCTAACTTGACCTGAATCATTAACTGTTAGATTACTTGCAACTACTATATTGATTGTTATAATTTATTAGTTGAAATGCTATTTGCTATGAATTAGTGGTTGCATCAGCATTTATCACTTTTCATCATTTTAGAAATGCATTTTTCTTTGCTTTTAGAACTTAAACTTTAAAGCATTTTTTTCGTTTAGTGCATACATTTAGTTTACCTAACTTTAGGGCTCTCCACTATATCTACTTGTTTGCTTGAGTCACATGACTAGTCAGCATTATAGGGACCCCTACTTGGACCAGTTACATAACTTCTATCAGGGTCATATGTTCGTTCATGATTATATTGCCATATTTAAGGACTTAACCCATCGTAGTGAAGTGAGAGAGCACCCTTCTGAGACTGTAACTAAGTTTGTTTGGGATTTACGATCTAAAATAAAATGTGCTATAATTGCTGGCCTTATGACTTAGACACTGCTAAAGAGGCCTTTGATGTTGCATAAGATTGGACCTGACTTTCAAAATGCTAGTCAATACTAAGGCCAGGTGTTCTAAATGTAAGGGATATGAATATTATGATTATTAGTGTCCTTCGGAGAGTTAACATGTTAGAATTGTGTCTAGTAATGAAGTTGACGTCTCGAGGGTTATTGAGAAAGTCCACATTCCTTTCAATACTGTTAGTATAATTGAAGATACAACAGTTAGTACCGACACACTGGTTATTGATGAAATACACATGTTTGATAGTGTCAGTGATGACATGAATGATATAGTTGAGCCTATTACATTGCATTTGCCTGTTGCATATATTGATAATATCACTAAGCTGATAATAATTTGCAATGATACCCACAAATTTACTGCATACCTGTATAGTACTTTGTAGGAATTTACGGTTGATAATAAGGTGATGGTTACGATTCATTCTGAGGCTGTGAGGAAGTTGCACGCTAGGCGTAAAGATTTCGATAGGGCCCAGAAGAGCATTGCTTATATTGCTTATGAGTTGGATAGCCAATGGGATCCTGATATCAGCTCCATCTTCAGCAGGGATGATGCGCCTTGGTCTACTCTCTATATCTTGATCAAGCTGCCATCTTTCATAGCCGACCCATCACAGAGACCAACTCCACCTCTATCACCATGGTATCAATGTGACGTACCGTGATGCTTCCATGACACCACCTTGGCCCGATTGAGATGCTTCGTGAGGAGAGTCCTCACTCGATAGGGTCGGGTTTCTCCCACCCTGAGGGAATTGGTGAGGAATCACGCCAGTTATCAGTTGTCTTTTCATGCCTTAACTTATTTTGAGACGTTGTGTTTTGTCTATTTTTGCTTTTAGTACCATATTGGTTATATCTGAGAAGTTCACTTTAAAAGAGCCTATATAAAAGAGGTCCAACTCAATGAATAAGTAGACAATGAATAATTAAAATTTTTTTCAGTTAAATTCTCTTTAGATTGCTCTTGAGTTTTGGGTGCGAAGCCCATGGTATAAGGGGTATGAAGCCCGCGTAAGGGGTGTGAAGCCAAAGTTATCTGATTTTTTTCTTCAGCCCTAATCTCTCTTTTCATTTCATTTCTTGTAAACCCTTAGTTTTTTCATTTTATTTGTATTCGAATGTGATTGTGATCCTGTATTATATCAACTATACATCGCACGTCGACTCTATCCTACTCAATCTCTCTTACTCTCCATCTCTCTATTACTTGTATATTTGCTATTACATTGTTATTTTTTTATTTTTTTATAGCAATATTATTTTTATCCAATCAACATTGGGTAACAATTTGTAGTATTGTTTAGTTCGATTATTGAAAAATATCTTTATAGTTATTTTAGAATTGACCTATATTATAATTTGTATTTATCAAATCTAAATTGGGTATTACTTGTTTTAAATTACTTACAAATCCTATTCACCCCCTCTAGGGTTGCCATATTGGTTTTCAATTGGTATCAGAAAGTAAAGTGCTCTTGATTTTGGTCAACCACCTTGAATTAAAGATCCATGAACCTCAATTTGATTATATTCTAGAGGACGGTTACCCTCAAATGAAAGTTCACCGAGGGGTAAATAGGTGAAATGCTAATCAAAAGTGAAAATGAAACAATTAAAATGTATAATGAAAAATAATCAACTTAAAACAAGAAGTGAAACCGGATTCCCAATTAAGGGCTATAGAATTTCTTCTCTAAATTTCTCTAGATAAGAGTTTATGTAAAGCTTTGATCCCACGGGTACGGAGACGTTACTGTGATGTATATACGCAGGTAGGAAATACCCTCACGTATATGCGCTAAGCATCAGTACAGGTAAGAATCAAAGTGTGGAAGCACAATGTAATATACATTCAAGCAATAATAACATTTAAACACAGTTATCACAAAGCATGACATAATATCTTAAGAATATAAGATCACCAAGAAGCGCAAAAGCAGGATGCACAATATAAAAGACGAAAAAAGTACTCACGAGTAGTTAGATGAGAATCTCGCGAGCCGAACAAGGGAAGCTAAAAGAAGGAGGGTTCAAACAAGCAACTGCTAATCCGTGCTTTCGCTGCGCACTTTGATCAGTTATAACAAGGCCACCATGATCCAGGCTCCAGGATTTGGACATGAGCATCCAAGGTTGTCAGAAAGCAACCTGGCGAGTACATATGATAAAGCCAGTTAGCGGGCTCAGGCAGTCACACGTGTACATGATCAAGTGATGTGGTTCAGGCATACAGGATAGGCAATGGCAAGTAACATAACGGAAATTAAAGGAACGACAGTAAATCTAAAATCAAGTAAATACATGTATATCAATAAATCTGAATCAGAAAACATGCATAGAAAATGGTATGAAGAGCATAGGTACACATAAACATGTAATGCCGGTACAAGTCAGTAAACAAGAGATCAGAAAATCCCATAATAATCATATACAGTAAAACAGAATGTCCAGCTCAAGTCATACAACATGAATTGTTGAATCAGGGTAAGTCACATGCATGGGTAAATTAGTATATTGCATTTAAGTTATTTAATAATAATCATCAGTATTATTTGTTATTCTTGTCCCTTTCCCACCGGCGTCCTACAACATTGACAGTTCATGCTGGAGCCCGCACTTCCAGTACAACTCATCCGAACACTGATATGCGGGTACCATTATTCAAATAGGGGAGAGACCAAATAACATATGCTCCTAGCGTTATTATTGTACAGGTATGTGCGTGTGTTAATATGCACTGAGAATGCTTATCACGCTAACACTAGGCGGCACAGGCAGAAGGGAGAATATTTTTTTTGGAGGATAGATTCAGGAGGTAGCCCTACAGATTTAAGAGGTGGCCCCTACAGATTCAAGAGGTGGCCCCCACCACGTGTATGGTTTGGTAATTTGCTCCATGTGGTACTTTGTTCTGTGTGGGGAATGGATTCTAGAGGTAGCCCCCAAAGATTCAAGAGGTGGCCCCCACCACGTGTGTGGCGTGGCACTTTCTTTGTGTGGCACTTAGTTCCATTCAGGATTTGTAGTACGCTAGAATGATCATGGAATACATCCTCGTCATCCCGACATCAGGCATGCTCTGAAGGACGCCGGTATGACTGTGCTATTAAAAAGAGTAACAGTACAGGGGACATGAGTATGTGGATACAGGAGTTCAGGAGTACAAGAGTACCAGATGTTTGGTAGCAGTATAATAATCACATCAAGGTCCCCGTCAAAGTGATAATCATGAATATACAATATAGTACAGGTGTCAGGTGTAATAGTATCCAGTCAGGTGTCACAACATCAGGTCAAATGTGTCAGTGCCAAGTGATAGCATATGTCAAGTATCAAGTGATAGCATGTCAATGATCAGGTGTCAGATATCAGGTGCCAGGTATCAGGTGTTAAGTAATAACATGTCAAGTAGCGGTGTCAGATATCAAGTGTCAGGTATCATGCGTCAAGTATATACATATCAGGGTCAGGCAATTAACGTGTCAGTATATGTGAGTTGAATACAGAGTTACAGCATCATATGTCAAGTAATCATCAGGTCATATAACATGATACAGGAGAACTGTATAGTTAAACATTTTAAACTCTTCACATCTATATCTATAACAACAATAATTTAATCTATTAGTTAGCTATGCAAAGCCGAGCAAAGCAGGAGCGTATCTAGGCATATCCAATGCAAATATAATATCAGTTCAAAGAATTATAATAGCGGCCAAAAGGTATTCATATAACATGTTAATTTTAGAAAATCACTCGCATATCATATATCAACTCATGTAACTATACATCATGTACTAAAAGCTAGAGTGGCAATTGTTAGGCATGTAACGGTAGTAACAAGACATCCACATATCAATATATCATGCAATAACGCTAGAGTAGCAGTTACTAAATATGAATTGATGATATCAAAGCACTTAAATTTATATCGAGCTCAAGAATAGAATTAGCAAGGCATGAAACAACACAAGAAAAGTACTCGCCTATAATCACAGAAAAATATCGTAAAATTCTGGAACACCATAAACACGTACACGCTACTAATCCATATAAGATATATATAATATATATAAATAGATATTAGAGAGAATGAGAGGGGAGAGAGTGGATTAGTTAGAGAGAGTTGTAAGGGAGAGAGGGGGGAGTTATGTTTGAAAATGAAGGGGGTAATTAAGGAATGAAGGAGAGTGTAAATAGGGGAAATAAGAAAGAGGGGTAAAAGAGGAAAGAAGGAAAAGAAGGAAAGAAAAGAAAGAAAGAAAGGAAAGAAAAAAGAAAGAAGAGAGGAGGGGGGTTTGGTGGTCGGCGGCTCTGGCCGTCGCCGCCACCTGGGCGACGCTACCACCGCTGGAGGGGCGGCCGGCGAAGAGGGGCGGCCGGCGGCGCCCCTTGGGTGGTGGAAAGAGAGGGGGAGGGGAGTTGTGTTGATGGTAATGTTGTTATTGTGGTTGTTGAAAGTGGTGGTGATGGTTAAAGGTGATAGTGTTGGAGAGTTGGAAGAGGAGGAGGAGATGGTGATCGGGGTGTTGGAAGTGGAGGAGGAGATAGATTGTTGGTGAATTGAAGAAGAAGAAGGAAATGGTGGTAATGAGTTTTGGTGAAAGTTAGAGAAGAGGAGATGTTAATTGAAGAGGAAGAAGGTAGAGAAGAGGAGAGAGGGCTTGGGGGGAAGGTGGCCGGCCCTAAGTGGTGGCAGTGGTGGCCGACCAAGGTGGAAGAGAAGGAAGAAGGTGATGGTGGTGAATGTGGCGAAGATGGTGATGTTGAAGTTGGTATAATAGTAGTTGTTGTTGGAGATGGAGTTAGAGAGGGAGATGATGTGGGGCGGCTTGGTGGAGGAGATGGCCGGAGGGTGGCACGCCGGCGGTGGTGCTGGTTTTGGCCGACGGTCAAGGGGAGAAAGGAGGACTTGGTGGGAGAGAGAGAGGGAGATGGAGAGAATGGAAAGAAAAGAAAGAAAGAAATGAAAAAATAAATAGAAGGAGAGGGAGAGGGAGAGGGAGAGGGAGAGGGAGAGTATGGGAGGAGAAGTGGGGGGATGATACAGCTGCTGGTGCTGCTGTCAGCAGTTTGCAGGGGATGGGGGCATGGGGAGCAGGTAGGGGAGAAAGAAAGGGAAAAGAAAAAAGAAAAAAAGAAAAAATTATTTTAATGTGGGTAAAAATTGACTGTTTTAGAATTGCTCCAAAAGATTCTCAAAAATAAAAAATATTATTTGAAGATACATGATGAAATCAGATTTGAGAAATTTAATCTGCTTTTCAAATTAAAAATCCTAAAATCTTCCGACAATACCGTCGACACCAAAACCGGTCAAAATTCGATAAATTCAGAAAAATCTCAAAAAATGCATTTAATTAGAAAATAAGATTATAAGAAGTAATGTGAAAGCCGTTTCTAAAATTTAACTTCATTTGAAAACTAGAAATCTAAAATCGTTCAGTGACACCAATCGACAACGGTTTTGAAGATTTTGCAAATTAATTCTGAGAATTCTAGAAAATTATGAAAAATCTAAAATATTGAAAAATGATGTTTGAAACTAAAATTGGTCAAATCAGACAACCAAAAAGGTCAAATCAGGCAGTATATTGGTATTGGGTTTCCGGTTCAAATTAGGACTATCTCCGAGTCCACGAATCCGGATTCAATACAAAACAATCACACAAATAATCATAAAACAAAAACAAATACAAAAACTAAATTAAAAAATATAATCAAAAAATTAGAATACGTATCTAAATACGTATTCCAGGAACGGGGTGTTACAGTTTAGACGCTCAATGACTTCTTGCTTGAATGAGGAAAACTGATAAGTATGAATGATGCAACAAATATATAGCACGTAGAGTGAATTGCAGTGAAAGCAATAACACAAGAATAAGCGATAGAGTAAGAGTGAGAAAGAAAGCAATCTCAAACACAAGAAATTTATTTCGAGATTCGAACAACTCGCTTTATGTCTCCGCCTTCACTGCATGAAGGATTTGCACTATCCACTTAGGATCTTTCACAAAGAAAGTACAATAGTCTACACAAGACTCAGAGTACACAACTCCAACCTTTAATCCTCTACACAAGAAGTAGCACAAAACCAATGAAGTTTACAAGTTCTTGGTAACCACAAAGATCAAAAACTCTCTTTATATTTTCTAGAGTATAGAAGGAGACATGAAGCTCAAGAAGTTTGTGTGAGAGAAAATTCAGTTTAAAAAAATGAATTTGAGAGTTTAAAACTTGGAGAAATTGATTTGGAATTGAGAGCACTTGAAACTTGAAAACTAGAAAATTTTCTATTTGAATAAAACTTGATTTTCTTGAATAAACTTTTCAAAACTTGTTTTTCTTGTATTTAATCCTCTACAAATGAACCATATATGTAAGCAATAGGCAAAAGTAACTAGAGGAGTAAATTAGGGTATTAGGTGGGTGATTAGACACAAAAACTACAAAAATACCTATTAGAGGAAAGTCACAAAGCAGTCAAATTTGAAAACCAGTTGTTACTGTAGCAGAGAAAAACTGTCAGTCGATCGGCCGGCTTAGTTCAAAACTAGCCATTACTAGTTAATCGGCCAGTCAGTCAACTGAAACAAATAGAGAGTGGTGGGTGTTAGTTTCTAGGATCCAATCTGACAACTAATCAATGTCACCGATCTAATTGGCCAGGTCGGTGAATATCAGGCGGGAGTTTTTCCGTTCAATAGAACGTTACTTAATTACAGAACCACCTTTCAATTACCTTCCTTGGTTAGACACCAATTAGACTGGTATAAGTCAGTCTCAATATACTGAATATTAGTATAACCCCTGTATAAAGAAAATTAATTCACTTATACAGTACTTGGAGTGAGGTACGCTTATAACGAATCTTCTTAAGACAATTACGTCCCCCGCTACAGTGCTAACAGGTTACTGGACGCTGGTCTCCCAAGATACAACACTCCTTCACGGTATTTGGATAGCACTACCAAATCACCGTACGGTCGAACCGTAGTTAACCAGTACCTTCACAAGATTATCAAAGCAGCAGGACCAAGACAAATTTCAGGGAGAATATTTGTCTTTACTTTGGAGGAATACCCACTGTAGAGAAAGGAGGAAGGTAGAAAAATATTCTTCTTTGAAAGTCATAAATTCAGACAACAATTTTATTAAAGAATCTGTTGATTTTTTTAAGCCTTCTTTCAGAACGAATTTTCAGAATTTGTTGGAAGTCGATTCGGAATCCGAGTTGCAGAATTCCCACTTCTTGTTGGAAGTCACTTCGAACTCGAGTTGCAGAATTCTCACTTCGGAATGCAGAAGAAGGAACTCGATTTCCTTTTCTATGTTGCTTGTTCGTTTCTATGTTACTATTTAAGAGAAACGGAGCGCTATTTATAGCGCTCCGGGAGGGGTAGATCCGTCCGAACCCAACCGAACGGTTGCAACAGTTCGGTCTGAACCATTGCAACAGTTCATTTCAGACAGAAACGCCCAACCGTTCGCGGCGGTTTTTCTGTCAGCCATTGCGCTGATTCGGTTCGGATCCGGATGGTGGAGCGGGTACGATCTGCTATAACCCATACCAGTGAGACCCGGTCCAAAAAGAACCGGACCGGGTAGGGAACCCGAGCCCGAGCCCGACCCGGCCAGCCGGCCTGCAGGCCGTCGCCGCCAGCGGCGGCGCCCGCGCGCGCGGGCATGGTTTCCCCCTAATCGCGCGCGAAAACTCCAATTGCCCAAAGGGCACACCCTTTGATCCCATTTTTTCTCTATTTAGACACTTCAAACTTCCATCTCATTGCCAATGTGGGACTAAATGCTTTTATCTACCTTTAGTCCCCTTTTGGGTTTGAATTAGGTAAACTTTAAACCTGAATATCTCATTCATTCGAAGTCGGAATTGCACATGTGAATATACTACGTTCATCCCCAATGAAAGGAAAACACACTCAAACTATTATCCAATTGATTCTATCAACGGATCTTGCCGTAATTCAACTCAAAGATTCACATTTATTCTTCATATTTCCCAACAATCCCCCACAATGAATGGAGATTCAAGGAATTGACACACAAAGAGACTGACTCTATAGTCAAAGGTACTTTAGAAAAGAAACTGCATCAGGATAGGTGAATTAGGTCTTGAACCTTCCATAGTGAAAGCTTTATCGGACTTACTGACTAATCAGTGAACTAGGTCTTGAACTGTTAGCCGTTAATGTAAGCCAAGTCAATAAGCTTTACACAATAACTTTTCAAATCAACTTTGGTTCTCGGTTGTATCCATTTTGGCCCTGAACATTCTTGGTTTCAGAGAGTATCTTTAGGGAATAATAGCCTCCATAGAAATTCCCAAAGAGCCGACCCAACTCTATACTCACATAGGTGATCCTCCTATTAAGAGTAGTCTACTCTACTCCACTTGTTTAATAATAAGATATAGGCATCATTAAAAGTGTTAAGCTTATCCTTAATCCACTTGTAGAAAGCACTTGTGTGCACCTTAGGAATGGATTGGAGTCAAGCTCCTAAGTGCTTACTTGCTGAGTCAATCATAACTAATTTTTCTCTTGAACTTAGTCCGTGGGATCTCCAGTCGCTAAGTGAGATTTCCATTAAGCTGACTCGGTAAAGTTAGGCTTTTAGACCCATTCCCCTCGATGCGCAGTTTATACGCTCTCCACTTAAACCTTTGGTAAGCGGATCCACTAAATTATCCTTTGACGAGATAAAGTCAATAGAGATAATTCCATTTGAGAGCAACTGCTTAACAGTATTATGTCTACGACAAATATGTCTAGACTTACCATTGTATATAAAATTTTGTGCCCTAGATATAGTACTTGATTATCGCAGTGTATACATATAGCAAGCACTGGCTTTTGCCATAATGGTATATCTTTCAAAAATTATCGAAGCCATTCTGCTTCTTCTCCGGTCTTATCTAAGGCTATGAATTCTGATTCCATAGTGGAACGGGCAATACAGGTTTGTTTGGAAGATTTTCAAGATACCGCTGCTCCTCCTAGAGCAAATACGTATCCTCTAGTTGATTTTGATTCCTCAGAATCGGCAATCCAATTAGCATCACTGTATCCTTCAAGTACAGGTGGATACTATCATATCTCAAGGCATATTCCTTGGTATGTAATACGTAACCTAATACTCGTAGTAGAGCAGTCCAATAATCATCACTAGGGTTACTAGTGTATCTGCTTAACTTGCTTACAGCGTAAGCAATATTAGGTCTAGTGTAATTCATTAAATACATTAGACTTTCGATAATCTGAGAATACTCTAACTGGCGTACTCCGGTTCCTGTATTCTTACGAGGTGGATGTGTGGAAGAAAAGGATTTGTATTCTCCTTTATCCCATGATCCTTGAATCTTTCTATCATCTTATTCACGTAGTGAGATTGAGATAGACTGATTACGTCTGGTGTTCTTGTGATTTTAATTTCTAAAATTACATCAGCAACCCCCAGATCTTTCATGTCAAAACTGTTGGATAACATTCTTTTAGTGGACTTAATTTCAATATTAGTCCCAAGTATCAACATGTCGTCTACATAAAGACAAACAATGGTACATGCATTTCCAACTGTTTTAGTGTAAACACACTTATCGCATTCATTGATAGTGAATTCATCTTTGATCATGACACTATCAAATTTCTTATGCCATTGTTTTGGAGCCTGCTTTAGACCGTATAAGGATTTTATCAATTTACACACTTTGTGTTCTTGGCCCTTGACTATAAATCCTTCAGGTTGCTTCACATATATTTCTTCATTTAATTCACCGTTTAAGAATGCAGTCTTGACATCTATTTGATGGATATCTAAGTTATGAAATACTGCAATTGCAATCAACATCCGAATGGAGGTTATTCTTATTACTGGTGAATAAGAATCGAAGTAGTCAAGTCCTTCCTTTTGTCGATAGCTCTTGGCTACTAATCTAGCCTTGTACTTATTGATAGATCCATTGGGTTTTAATTTTCTTTTGAAAATCCACTTACACCCAATTAATTTACTGTCAGGAGGCACGTTTGCCAATTCCCAAGTATGATTACTTAGTATGGATTCTATTTCGCTATTTATAGCTTCTTTTCACATTTGTGCTTCTGGGGTAGACATAGCCTCTTTAAATGTTTGAGGCGCATTTTCAATAGCGTATGCTATTAAATCTGACTCAAAAGCTTTTGAGATTTTAGATCTCTGACTTCTTCTTGGTTCAATTTCCGCAATAACAATTGGTTCCTAGGGGCTTTCGTCCCTGAACGCCATCTCATGTGTTCTTTTCTCAGAAGTCTTATCTATTTCTCGTTTGTATGGAAAATTGTCTTCAAAGAGCACAACATCTCTAGATTCGATAATCATGTTTACATGAATATCTGGTATTTATGATTTATGAACCAGAAATCTATAGGCACTACTATTCAAGGCATAGCCTATGAATATGCAGTCCATAGTTTTTGCTCCCAACTTAGTCTTTTTAGGTAATGGTGCTAGTACCTTTGCGAGGCACCCCCACATTTTGAGGTAATGGTAGGAAGGTGTCCTTCCATGCCATAACTCAAATGGTATAAGATCAAGTTTCTTGTGGGGTACTATATTTAGAATATAATTTGCAGTTAACAGAGCTTCCCCCCACAAGTTCTGCAGAGCTCCAGAACTTATGAGCATGGAATTGACCATCTCCTTCAAAGTTCTGTTCTTCCATTCAGTAATTCCATTTTGTTGAGGAGTATATGGTGCTGTAGTTTGATGGATTATACCAATTTAGTACATAACTTACTAAAATCATTTGATTCATATTCTCCGCCTCTATCGGATTTTAGAATCTTGATAATCTTGTTGAGTTGATTCTCAACTTTGGCTTTATATGTTATAAACATATTCATTGCCTCATCCTTACTGTTTAAAAGATACATATAACATTATCACGTACAGTCATCAATAAAAGTAACAAAATACTTTTTCCCGCCTCTAGTTGGCATAAACTTCAAGTCACACAGATCGCTATGAATTAACCCTAAAGGTTCTGTATTTCGATCAATTGAGTGATATGAATTTTTCGCGAACTTGGCCTCAACATAAATCTCACACTTGAGAATTTCTTCCAACTTGAGTGTAGGAATATATCCTACATTAGACAAGTTTTTAAAGACTTGTAATTTACATGCCCTAATCTGACATGCCATAACATAGGAGACTCAAGCAAATAAACATAACACTTTTCTTTATTTATAAGCTTAGGGTAAAAATACACAGACTTTTTGTCCACCACTGCAACATTGACTTTAAAAAGTCTATCAATAAGATAACCCTTTCCCACATACATCTCACCCGTAGTAAGTACAAATTTATCTAATTCAAAAAACATTCTAAATCCTTTCTTACTAAGTATTGATCCAGAGATCAGATTCTTGCGGATATCTGGAACATGTAGCACATCGTTTAGAGTAAGCTCTTTCCCAGATGTCCACTTCAGGATGACCTCTCATTTTCCCTAAACCTTGGAGACAGCACATGAGAGTTGCTCATCTTGCTCTAGTTTATGATATTCAGAGAATAATAATTTCTCAGAGCAGATGTGCCGAGTAGCCCCAGTGTCTACCCACCAATCCTTATTGTTGGTCGTTAGATTCACTTCTGACACCACAGCTGAAAGGCTTGGCGATGCATAGTTGGTCAGGTTTGCCTGTGGATTGTTCTTCTTGTTCTTTTTGAGACAGCTGCGATATTCATTCGTCTTATGCCCCTCTTTGTTGCAGATGTAGCAAGTTCCCTTGAAGCGCATGTTCTTGCCTTCTTGGACCTCGCCTTTGTACCCTTGGGCAGTCTTCGTCCGCTTTAAGCCTTTGAAAGTAGACGCTTTCCCCTTTGAGTCTTCGATCACATTAGCCTTGGCTTCATAGGAGTTCTTACTGCTTCTTTTCTCGGACTTTCGGTTGTCCTCCTCAATTCGAAGCCTCACAATGAGATCTTCCAACTTCAGCTCCTTACGCTTGTGCTTCAGGTAGTTCGTGAAATCTCTCCACGCAGGTGGGAGTTTCTCTACAATAGTAGCATCCTGAAAAGTTTCAGGTAGATTCATACCTTCGGCCTCTATCTCGTGCAAGATAAGTTGAAACTCTTGCACCTGACTGATTACAGTCTTATTGTCCACCATTTTGTACTCCAGAAATCATCCTACGATAAACTTCTTGGTACCGGCATCCTCAGTCTTGTATTTCTTATCAAGATTGGCTCATAACTTCTTTGCCGTTGTGATTGGACTCTAGACATTGTAAAGAGAGTCATCCAGTCCATTCAAAATATAGTTTCGACAAAAGAAGTCACCTTGAGTCCATGCATCGACTGCAAGGACTGAGTCCTGATCAGTTTCGGGTTCTGGTGGATCCTCTCGTAAGAATTTGGCCAGATGCAGAGTGGTCAAGTAGAAGAATATTTTCTGTTGCCACCTCTTGAATTCTGTGCCATCAAATTTTCCTGGCTTCTCCAGCTTCGGGTTAGGAAGTAGAGTAGGCTTCAAAGTTTGGATCTGCATGTTTGGTGCCTTACTTGAGTTGTCTTAATTTGTCTCAGACATTTTCTGCAAGTTCAAGTAGAACAGTAGTAAGAAACTTCAAGTAATGGTCTTAAGATTGTTAGTTTTTAGGATCCAATCTGACAACTAATAAATGTCACCGATCTAATTGGCCAGGTCGGTGAATATCAGGTGGGAGGTTTTCCATTCAATAGAACGTTCCTTAATTACAGAACTACCTTTTGTTGGCCCAAAGGCCCATCACTCTAGTTTTGATGACGATCAACTCATGTAGTTATGTTTACTAATAATCTTGTGTTTAATTAGTCACAGATTTGTTTTCAAGATCTTAGTAGGTGTGGAGCTTCAACAAAGGATTTAAAGTCAAGTTTTGGAGCTAGCACCGGTTGATTCACGAGCCTATGCATCAAGACCACATCAAAAGTTGAGCTCGTTGGATCGTGTATGGACCAAGTCAAGAAGATGAGAAGACTTCAAGGAAGACTTCAAGATCAAGACTTGTGTCTAGGTATAAGATTTTATTTTTAGATAAAATGTAAAGGATAGAATAGTTGTGGATTGCTCAAGTACATATACACACACACTCTTGATAGAATTATTTTCATAAAAGATTTTTTAGTTTAGGAAAGATTTTTCTTTGTGACAAAATACTATTTGGTGTTTGGTATTCATGTTTACATCTTTCAACCAAACCAAGTTTATGCTTATTGTCAAAAACATAGATATTTCATCTTGATTGTGTAGTGGATCATATCCATACACACTATGCTTTAAAAGTATATTTTATTTTTGTATTTGATGAAGATTTGGAAAAAACATGTTTTGGAAAAATATTGTTTTGGAAAAACAGTTTTTATCATGAGCCAAATATTTCCAAGTTACAAAAATAGTCCAATCTTTTATAACATGCCTTGATTTTGTGCAAGCATGTTTGTATATCAAAGTATATTTGTTAAACTATTTTTGTAGATTTTTTATGTATTTTATGGGATTTTATGTGAACCAAAAGACTTAGTTTTAAATCCCAGAAAAACTGTTTTCAGGCTTCAGATAGTCGACTTACTACCTTTATAGTCGACTAACTCTGAAGTTGGTCGACCGGTTGAGTCGACCGACGTGCACGACGTGCACGCCTTGACCTGGCAGATGGCCGGTCGACCGACCGAGTCGACCGGAACTGAGAGCAGTGCTTTCTGTTCTTTTGGGTCGACCGGGGCGGTCGACCGGAGGTTCCAACGGTCGGATTCTTGACCGTTGACGGTCGACCGGGCGGTCGACTGACAGGTCTGACAGACCCCAACGGCTAGTTTTTGACAGCCTATAAATTTGGGGGTTTGGTCATTGTTTTCAATAAGATTTTGGAGAAGTTTTAGAGCCAGTTTTTCTTACTCTTTTCAGAGGTTTTCTCCACAAAATTTAGAGCCAATACTTCCAATTAAAAGGAGAGTTTATCAAGAATGTTTAAAAGAGATTCTTTGTGTTTTCCTCCACCATTCTCATCCTTGTTTTCTCACACAACACTTGAGCTATCCATTGCTATATCTACCCTATAGGGAGTGTTATTGTGAGAGGATTTTAGGTGATCAAGAGTTGTGATCACCAAAGTTCTACTTTGTTCCTTTGAGAAGGCGGACGTGTGTGTCCGCGTTGTTTCGAGTTCGAGAACTCCGTGTTTGAGGTGCGGCCTCGGCAAGCTTGTGGGGCTTGCTTGTATACGGGACTAGGGAGTCTGAGGGCTTGTAGGTGTTGCGGCACCGGGGAGAGATCCATTGGGATCTTGCATAGTGGAAATCCTTCGTGTGTTGAAGGCGGGGATGTCGAGCAAGTGTGCTCGAACCTCGAAACAAACCCTTTGTGTTTGCGATTGCTCACTCTCTCTCTATCTCTTTGCCTATATCTTGCATCCAATTATAGTGTTTATATTTACATGCTTGATATATTGTGTGCTTATTGATATACTTGTTTGGGATTGTTTGCTAACACTTGTATTCAACCAAGAGAGCCAACGCGACACCTCAACCCATTCAAGGGGAATCTAGAGGAGTTTGTCCAGAGCCCTTCACGGGGAATTCGGCAACACTCTTGTGTTATACGTGGTGTTTAGTGTAAAAGTTTAGTTTAGGTCATTATTGTTTTTAGTTTTCGCATTATTTGGCATTTAGTGACCATTAGATTAGCCATCACCTATTCACCCCCCCTCTAATTGAACCTACAATTGGTATCAGAGCTTGGTACTCTAATTTGGGTCTAACAACCTAGAGTTAAAGATCCTCATTTTTAGGCTAATCACAATATTTATACACACACTATGGACTTCATGTCACCACCCACCTTTGACATTCTTAACATCCAAATTTGGAAGGTTAAGATGTCTTTGTACCTCAAAGTCCTAGGCATTCATGTTTATCTTGCCACAACTAATGATGCATATTGTTTAAATGGTAAGAACATGAGGCTAATACAAAAGCCCTACATGCTTTAAGATCTACCCTAAATGATGATTATTTATCTAGGGTTGCTAATCTTGATTTGGCTTTTGTAGTTTGGAACACCCTCCTCTCCCTTGGCGAAAAAGATCAATACTATGCGGGGAGTGATTCGGATGTTGGAAGCGACATCTCCAACAAGTGCTATATGGTCCAAGGGATAACCCCTTGAGGTAACTACCGAATCCGAGGAGGATGATAACATGTCATATGATGAGCTTACTACTTTTTGTCAACTTGTGCTTGAAAAATATGACATGATTAAGAAAGAAAATAAAAATTTGAAAAAGAACATTACTTGCATGCATAAAGAACATGATTCATTTAGGAATAATATTGCATGTTTAGAAAAAGAAAATAAAGATTTAAAAAATGAGAATGTTTCCCTCATGTCTAAATTGAATGATCTTTGTGAAGGAAACACAAGTTTGAAAAATAAAATTGATTTGGTGAAAAAACAAAAAGAAGTTGTTTTTCAAGAAAACAAGTCTTTGAAAAGAAAAATGTGTGAAAAGGAAAAAGAAGATGTTTGTAAAAAGAAAAAGAAAAATGATCATATATCTCATCATGCTTTACATGCCACCACTAATGAGATTAAAAATTTGAAAAATAAAATGAATAATTTGAGCTCTACCTTGAGCTCTTGTGCATTCAATCATTCTAGATTGGAGTCAATGTTTTCAAAGAAACAAACTTCACATGTTCATGCACATCATACCCATCATGCATATGCTTATGTTGCACGTCATGATCACACTCCTACACATAAGCATACTAAGGTGTACACATGTACTCATTGTGGCCGCAAAGGCCATTTAGCAAAATTTTGTTATGATAGGTTAAATCATTTTAATTTTGCTAATAAAAATTTTTGGGTTCCTTACAAGACTAACCCCAAAGAACCCAAGAAAATATGGGTACCAAAATCCCCACCTTGTGTATTTGATGTAGGTGAGGGCTCTCACAAAACGTGAGAGGATTGGTGCCTTGGTGGTGGTTGCATGGACTACAAGGACATACATTTGATGCACCGCTATCAAGGAGATTTTGGTGAGATGATCACCATATTTGGAGCTTTGGAGTTGGTAACAATCTCTAAACTTCCAATTTATTTATGTTCATGCTTATTCATTCATGATAATTTTAGCATGTTCATGTTTTATGTCTTTATGTGCTTCATGTGGTAAAAACATGCTTAGATGTAGTTTTTATCAAAACTTGTATTATACATGTACAAATAGTGAGCTACATTTGTTTTATATATGATTGTACTTCATGCTCATTTGTACCCACTATATGCATATGTATAGACTAGTTTTGATGATTCTCATTTATACATGCTTTGCCAATTTTCATGTTTTACTTCATGTATATGTATTTTTAATTCAAATCTAATAAATATACATATATACCCGTGAGTCTCTTGCCTTCATGCAAATACATTTGATAGACTCTTTTATGTTTGGGATATGTATGTGTATTGTTAGTTTTGGATAAATCATACATATACCATGAAGATTAGTGTTTTAATAAAAAAAATTGATTTTTCATGTTTTTGTTTTGTTAAAAAAAAAATGTGACTTATGATCTTTTTGAGCTTAAATGACTATTTTCATGAAAATACCATTTACATAACCTTTGAACACTCATCTTTTACTTTTCAAGATAATTTTGAGCTTTATGGACTATGAGTGCTTGAACTTTTATGTATTTAGTATAATTCATGAAAAACATATGATTTCATTTTTTTTTGAAGGATCTTTAACTAGTTTTTCAAAAATTAATTTAAACTAGTTATTTATTCTTTTATGAGATATACACTTGATCTTACTTTGTGTCAATTGATATCATTGGATCCTTTCAATGGTATCAATATGATTATTTTTTTGTATATACTCATGTTTTGATTATATGTATGTATGCTTTCAAATTCAAATTATATCAATTTCTATTAGTATTCTCTTTTCATACATATATGTGATATTTGTGCTTAGTTAAAATTGTCTTACATATTTAAAGCACAAAGGTTATTAATGCTAAGCTAAATTCAAATCTTATTTTTCAAGCTTATGCATTAGTTTTAAATTGGTATCAATGTGGTTGCTTTACTATTGATCACTATTTTACAATTGATCATTTTCAAAATTGATATCAAAACTCAAGATTTGTTTTATTGAGAAAATTCAAAATTTTGTGTTATAAGAAAAATCCAAAATTTTGATTTGTATTACCTATATGCAAGGAGAGCTTAACATCTCTTCTACATATAGATTCATGTTGAGTATATTATAAATTGAAGAGCTTGACAACTCTTCTTTATATGATATACGTGTGTAGGGGGAGCTTCACATCTCCTCTTGTGCATTACGTAATATGTGTTATGTGAGTTAGGACTTGTCATCCCTTCTTCATGTAATGCATATGTATAGGGAAGCTAACTTAGCGTCTTCCTCTTCATGAATGTATATCACATATAACCCTTATTGATCGATTTGTTTTACCCCTTCTTTGGTTCTTTGTTTTGGACAAAAAGGGGAGAAAATTTTGATGATTTTATTTTACTTTAACCCCTTTGTTGATGATTGACAAAAAGGGGGAGAAGAATTTGAGATTTATATGCATGTTTGAGAAAGATTTATGTTTTATGCATATATATTTTTGTATTGCAAATAGGAGAAAAAAATTTTGATTTATTCTTGTTGCATGTTTTATCTCCATACTTGCATACATATTCAAGAGCCTCATTGTCATATCTATTATTTATTTGTTATGCATGAGTTAAGGGGAGCTTCTTTGAAGCTTTACTTTAATCCATGCATATATAACTTTATGAGTTTTGTTATCATCAAAAAGGGGAGATTGTTGGCCCAAAGGCCCATCACTCTAGTTTTGATGATGATCAACTCATGTAGCTATGTTTACTAATGATCTTGTGTTTAATTAGTGACAGATTTGTTTTCAAGATCTTAGTAGGTGTGGAGCTTCAACAAAGGATTTAAAGTCAAGTTTTGGAGCTAGCACCGGTTGATTTATGAGCCTATGCATCAAAACCACATCAAAAGTTGAGCTCGTTGGATCGTGTTTGGCTAAGTCAAGAAGATGAGAAGACTTCAAGGGAAGACTTCAAGATCAAGACTTGTGTCTAGGTATAAGATTTTATTTTTAGATAAAATGTAAGGATAGAATAGTGGTGGATTGCTCAAGTACATATACACACACACTCTTGATAGAATTGTTTTCATAAAAGATTTTTTAGTTTAGAAAAGATTTTTCTTTGTGACAAAATACTATTTGGTGTTTGGTATTCATGTTTACATCTTTCAATCAAAACCAAGTTTATGCTTATTGTCAAAAACATAGATATTTCATCTTGATTGTGTAGTGGATCATATCCATACACACTATGCTTTAAAAGTATATCTTGTTTTTATATTTGATGAAGATTTGGAAAAACATGTTTTGGAAAAATATTGTTTTAGAAAACAGTTTTTTATCATGAGCCAAATATTTTCAAGTTACAAAAATAGTCCAATCTTTTATAACATGCCTTGATTTTGTGCAAGCATGTTTGTATATCAAAGTATATTGGTTAAACTATTTTGTAGATTTTTTATGTATTTTATGGGATTTTACGTGAACCAAAAGACTTAGTTTTAAATCCCAGAAAAACTATTTTTAGGCTTCAGCTAGTCGACTTACTACCTTTATAGTCGACTAACTCTGAAGTCGGTCGACCGGTTGAGTCGACCGACGTCACGACGTGCACGCCTTAACCTGGCAGATGGCCGGTCGACCGACCGAGTCGACCGGAACTGAGAGCAGTGCTCTCTGTTCTTTTGGGTCGACCGGGGCGGTCGACCGGAGGCTCCAACAGTCGGATTCTTGACCGTTGGCGGTCGACCGACAGGTCTGACAGACCCCAACGGCTAGTTTTTGACAGCCTATAAATTTGGGAGTTTGGTCATTGTTTTCAATAAGATTTTGGAGAAGTTTTAGAGCCAGTTTTTCCTACTCTTTTCAGAGGTTTTTCTCCACAAAATTTAGAGCCAATACTTCCAATTAAAAGGAGAGTTTATCAAGAATGTTTAAAGAGATTCTTTGTGTTTTCCTCCACCATTCTCATCCTTGTTTTCTCACACAACACTTGAGCTATCCATTGCTATATCTACCCTATAGGGAGTGTTATTGTGAGAGGATTTTAGGTGATCAAGAGTTGTGATCACCAAAGTTCTACTTTGTTCCTTTGAGAAGGCAGACGTGTGTGTCCGCGTTGTTTCGAGTTCGAGTGCGAACTCCGTGTTTGAGGTGCGGCCTCGGCAAGCTTGTGGGCTTGCGTGTGTACGGGACTAGAGAGTCCGAGGGCTTGTAGGTGTTGCGGCACCGGGGAGAGATCCATTGGGATCTTGCATAGTGGAAATCCTTCGTGTGTCGAAGGCGGGGATGTAGAGCAAGTGTGCTCGAACCTCGAAACAAACCCTTTGTGTTTGCGATTGTTCACTCTCTCTCTCTATCTCTTTGTCTATATCTTGCATCCAATTATAGTGTTTATATTTACATGCTTGATATATTGTGTGCTCATTGATATACTTGCTTGGGATTGTTTGCTAACACTTGTATTCAACCAAGAGAGCCAACGCGGCACCTCTACCCATTCAAGGAAATCTAGAGGAGTTTGTCCAGAGCCCTTCACGGGGAATTCTGCAACACTCTTGTGTTATACGTTGTGTTTAGTGTAAAAGTTTAGTTTAGGTCATTATTGTTTTTAGCTTCCGCATTATTTGGCATTTAGTGACTATTAGGCGTGAGCATCGGTCGGTTCAGTTCGGTTTTTGCTAATTTTTACAAAACCGAATCGAACCGATTAGACTTAGTAACCGAACCGAACCGAATCAACTCAGTTCGGTTCGGTTTTTCGGTTTTTTCAGTTAGGTCAATATATTGCCATCATTTCTTACATTTTTTAATCACCATTATATTTTCATCCTTTAATATTATGATCTCAAATATCCATTACCCAAATTAGAAATAAGAAAAAGATTCAAATCTTAATGTGAATTGAAAATTTCATATTCTAAAACTTTTACACCGTATTTGAGCTCTTATGTCAAAACTCATATAATTATTACTAACTTTTATAATAAGAATGAAAAAAGAACTATATTAATATAAATATTATTCTCAATTGTGATAGTGTACTTAATATTGTTTTTACATATTCAACATAAAAAGATGGTATTACTAAAACTAATGAGATAAGCTTCCACCAGTTTTTATTATGAACTATATGATTCACTAAATTGAATTTGAGTAGGTTAATATATAGAGTGAGAAATTCGGTTCGGTTCGGTCTATTCGGGTTTTGGAACACAAAACCGAAACCCGACCGAATTAGAGCGGTTCGGTTCAGTTCGGGTTCGGGTTTCGGTTTTTGGTCGGTTATTTCGGTTATAACCGAACTCTGCTCACCCCTAGTGACCATTAGATTAGCCATCACCTATTCACCCCCCCTCTAGGTGAACCTACACCTTTCAATTACCTTCCTTGGTTAAATACCAATTAGACGGGTATAAGTCAGTCTCAATATACTAAATATCAGTATAACCCCTGTATAAATAAAATTATTTCACTTATACAGTACTTGGAGTGAGGTACGCTTATAACGAATCTCCTTAAGACAATTACGTCCCCCGCTATGGTGCTAATGAGTTACTGGACACTGGTCTCCCAAGATATAACACTCCTTCACGGTATTTGGATAACACTACTAAATCACCGTACGGTCGAACCGTAGTTAATCAGTACCTTCACAGGATTATCAAAGCAGCAGGACCAAGACAAATTTTAGGGAGAATATTTGTCTTTACTTTGGAGGAACACTCATTGTAGAGAAAGAAGGAAGGTAGAAGATTAATCTTCTTTGGAAGTCACAGATTCAGACAACAATTCTATTAGAGAATCTGTTGAATTTTCTGAGCCTTCTTTCAGAACGAATTTTTAGAATTTATTGAAAGTCGCTTCGAAATCCGAGTTGCAGAATTCTCACTTCCTGTTGGAAGTCACTTCGAACCCGAGTTGTAGAATTCTCACTTCAGAATGTAGAAGAAGGAACTCGATTTTCTTTTTTGTGTTAATGTTTGAGAGAAACGAGCGCCATTTATAGCGCTCCGGGAGGGATAGATCCGTCTGAACCCAACCGAACGGTTGCAACGGTTCGTTTCAGACAGAAACTGCCCAATTGTTCGTGGCGGTTTTTCTATCAACCGTTGCGCTGATTCAGTTCGGATCCGCATGGCGGAGCGGGTACGATCCGTTGTAACCCATACCTGTGAGACCCGGTTCAAAAAGAACCGGACCGGGTAGGGAACCCGAACCTGAATCCGAGCCCGAACCGCCACTGCCGCCACCGCTGGTGGTGCGCGCTTGTGGGCATGATTTCCCTCTAATCGCGCGCAAAACTCCAAGTACCCAAAGGGCACACCCTTTGATCCCATTTTCTCTATTTAAACACTTCAAACTTTCATCTCATGACCAATGTGGGACTAAATGCTTTTAGCTACATTTAGTCTCATTTTGATTTTAAATTAGACAAACTTTAGACTTGAATATCTCATTCATTCGAAATCGGAATTGAACATGTGAATATACCACGTTCATCCCCAATGAAAGGAGAACACACTCAAATCATTATCCAATTGATTCTATCAACGAATCTCGCCGTAATTCAACTCAAAGATTCACATTTATTCTTCATATTTCCCAACAGTGGGGAGATTTTGTTCCCCTGTTTTAGTTAAAAGCACGTGCAAGCTCATTCGATGTAGCACTTAAGGGTCGATTCACAAGGACAGATGGTTCTTTTAGCTTCAATACTTCTAAGCGAATTAGTCAAAAGTTTTGTGGGAGTTTGCTCTAAGCTAAATTGACAATCTATGAAAAGTCAAGTCAAGCACCTAGGGTAGCATCAGGCGGTCAATTTCAGTTTCTTTACTAGTCTGTTGTCAATCACAAAATTCCTATTCCTAAATGGCAAATTATGTCTGAATAATAGATCTAAGCATACGGTATTATCCAGTCACTGATCAATCAAAGGCTGATTAAATTAAAAGTAGAAAAGCAGTAGAACCCTAAATATAGACAATTAACCCTTGAAACATAACCTGTCAAATAACTAGTGATTCTAGAAATCAATCTCCAAAAAGTAGCAGGTCATTATTGTTGGTTTCTGCTTAACAGGAATCAATCTGACAACTATTCAAGATCACTGAAATATCAACAATCTAATTGGCCAGCTTGGCAAATATCAGGTGGGAGGTTTTCCGTTCAATAGAACGTTCCTTAATTTAAGAACCACCTTTCAATTTTCTTCCTTGGTTAAACACCAACTAGACTGAATCTAAATCAGTCTCGATATACTGAATATCAGTATATCTCCTATATAAAGAAATTAATTCACTTATATAGTACTTGGAGTGAGGTACGCTTAGAGCGAATCTCCTTAAGACAATTACGTCCCCCGCACTGGTGCTAACGGGTTACTGGACACTGGTCTCCCAAGATACAACACTCCTTCACGGTATTTGGATAGCACTACCAAATCACCGTACGGTCGAACCGTAGTTAACCAGTACCTTCACAGGATCATTGAAGCAGCGGGATAAAGACAAATTTGGGAGAATATTTGCCTTTACTTTGGAGGAGCACCCACTGTAGAGGAAGAAGGAAAGTTGAAGAATATTCTTCTTCAGAAGTCCCAGATTCAGACAACAATTCTATTAAAGAATCTGTTGAATTTTCTGAGCCCTCTTTCAGAACGAATTTATGCAGAATCTCTTTTGGAAGTCGCTTCGGAAACTGACTTTCCCACTTCCCGTTGGAAGTCACTTCAGAACTCCACTTCCCAGTTCAGAACGCAGTAACTCACTTCCAGTTCAGAACTCAGAGAGAGAGAAGAGATTTTCGTTTTTAGTGTGTTTAGAATGAGAAACTGGAGCGCTATTTACAGCGCTCCAAGAGGGGCCAACGGGTCCGAACCCAACGAAAGGTTGCAACGGTTCGGTCTGAACCGTTGCAATGGTTCAACCCAACAGTCGCAACTGTTGGCTGTCCAACCGGAGGGGTTCGAATCTGGATAGCGGGGCGGGTCCGTTGGCGGGCCGGTTCGGATCTGGATAGCGGAGCGGGTATACTTTGCGTAACCCATACCCGTGAGACCTGATTCAAAAAGAACCAGGCCGGGTAGGGAACCCGAACCCGAACCCGGCCGGCGCCGGCGCCGGCGCGCTCATGAGTGGGCATGGTTCCCTCTTAATCGCGCGCGAAAACTCCAAGTACCCAAAGGGCACGCCCTTTGTTCTCAATTTTCTCTATTTAAACACTACGAACTTTCATCCCATGGCCAATATGGGACTAAATGCCTTTACCTACCTTTAGTCCCATTTTGACTTTGAATTAGGCAATCTTTAGACTTGAATATCTCATTCATTCGAAGTCGGAATTGAACATGTGAATATACCACGTTCATCCCCTATGGAAGGAGAACACACTCCAACCATCATCCAATTGATTCGATCAACAGATCTTGCCGTAATTCAATTCAAAGATTCACATATATATTCTTCATATTCCAACAATCCCCCACAATGAATGGAGATTTAAGAAAATGACACACAAAGAGACTGACTCTATTGTGAAAAGTACTTTAGAAAAGAAACTGCATCAGGATAGGTGAACTAGGTCTTGAACCTTCCATAGCGAAACCTTTATCGGACTTACTGGCTAATCAGTGAACTAGGTCTTGAACTGTTAGCCGTTAGTGTAAGCCAAGTCAACAAGCTTCACACAGTGACTTTCCAAATTAACTTTGGTTCTCGGTTGTGTCCGTTTTGGCCCTGGACATTCTTAGTTTCAGAGAGTATCTTTAGGGAATAACAACCTCCATAGAAATTCCCAAAGAGCCGACCCAACTCTATACTCACATAGGTGATCGTCCTGTTAAGAGTAGTCTACTCTACTCCACTTGTTTAGTAACAAGATATTGGCATCATTAAAAGCATTAAGCTTATCCTTAATCTACTTGTAGAAAAGCACTTATGTGCACCTTAGGAATGGATTGGAGTCAAGCTCCAAGTGCTTACTTGCTGAGTCAATCATAACTAGTTTTTCCTCTTGAACTTAGTCTGTGAGATCTCCAGTCGCTAAGTGAGGTTTCCATTAAGCTGACTCGGTAAGGTTAGGCTTTTAGACCCATTCCCCTCGATGCGCAATTTATACGCTCTCCACTTAAACCTTTAGTAAGCGGATCCGCTAAATTATCCTTTGACGATACAAAGTCAATAGAGATAATTCCATTTGAGAGCAACTGCTTCACGATATTATGTCTACGACGAATATGTCTAGACTTACCGTTGTATATAACATTTTTTGCTTCTGGGGTTGACATAGCCTCTTTAAATATTTGAGGCTCGCTTTCAATAGCGTATGCTATGAAATCTGGACAAAAAGATTTTGAGATTCTAGATCTCTGACTTCTTCTTGGTTCAATTTTCGCATTAACAATTGGTTCCTCGGGGCTTTCGTCCCTGAACGCCATCTCGTGTGTTCTTTTCCCAGAAGTCTTATCTGCTTCCCGTTTGTATGGAAAGATGTCTTCAAAGAACACAGCATCTCTAGATTCGATAATCATGTTTACATGAATATCTGGTATTTCTGATTTATGAACCAGAAATCTGTAGGCATTACTATTCAAGGCATAGCCTATGAATATGTAGTTCATAGTTTTTGCTCCCAACTTAGTCTTTTTAGGTAATGGTGCTAGCACCTTTGCAAGGCACCCCCACATTTTGAGATAATGGTAGGAAGGTGTCCTTCCATGTCATAACTCAATGGTATAAGACCAAGCACCTTGTAAGGCACCCCCACATTTTGAGATAATGGTAGGAAGGTGTCCTTCCATGCCATAACTCGAATGGTATAAGACCAAGTTTCTTGTGGGGTACTCTGTTTAGAATATAATTTGCAGTTAACAGAGCTTCCCCCCACAAGTTCTGCGGAGCTCCAGAACTTACGAGCATGGAATTGACCATCTCCTTCAAAGTTCTGTTCTTCCGTTCAGCAATTCCATTTTGCTGAGGAGTATATGGTGCTGTAGTTTGATGGATTATACCAAATTTAGCACATAACTCACTAAAATTATTTGATTCATATTCTCCGCCTCTATCGGATTTTAGAATCTTGATTCTCTTATTGAGTTGATTCTCAACTTCGGCTTTATATGTTATAAATATATTTATTGCCTCATCCTTACTATTTAAAAGATACATATAACAGTATCTTGTACAGTCATCAATAAAAGTAATAAAATACTTTTTACCGCCTCTAGTTGGCATAATTTCAAGTCACACAGATCGCTATGAATTAACCCTAAAGGTTCTGCATTTCGATCAATTGAGTGAAATGAATTTTTCGCCAACTTGGCCTCAACACAAATCTCACACTTGCGAATTTCTTCCAAGTTGAGTTTAGGAATATATCCCAGATTAGACAAGTTCTTTAAGGACTTGTAATTTACATGCTCTAATCTAGCATGCCACAAAATAGGAGACTCAAGCAAATAAACAGAAGATTTTCCTTTATTTATAAGCTTCAGGTACAAATACACAGACTTTTTATCTACCACTGCAACATTGGCTTTAAAAAGTCCATCAACAAGATAACCCTTTCCCACATACATCCCTCCCTTAGTAAGTACAAATTTATCTGATTCAAAAACCATTCTAAATCCTTTTTTACTAAGTATTGATCCAGAGATCAAATTCTTGCGGATATCTGGAACATGTAGCACATCGTTCAGAGTAAGCTCCTTCCCCGATGTCCACTTCAGGGTGACCTTGCCTTTTCCTTCAACATTTGAGACGGCTGAATTTCCCATGAATAGTTGCACATCTTGCTCTAGTATTTGATATTCAGAGAATAATAATTTCTCAGAGCAGATGTGCCGAGTAGCCCTAATGTCTACCCACCAATCCTTATTGTTGGTTGTCAGATCACTTCTGACACCACAGCTGAAAGGCTTAGCGACTCATGGTTGGTCAAGTTTGCCTGTGGATGGCTCTTCTTGTTCTTTTTGAGACGGCTGTGACATTCATTCGCCTTATGCCCCTCTTTGTTGCAGATGTAGCAAGTTCCTTTGAAGCGCATGTTCTTGCCTTCTTAGACCTTGCCTTTGTACCCCTGGGAAGTCTTCTTCCGCTTTAAGCCTTTGGAAGTAGACGCTTTCCCCTTTGAGTCTTCGATCACATTGGCTTTTACTTCATAGGAGTTCTTACTGCTCCTTTTCTTGGACTTTCTGTTGTCCTTCTCGATTCGAAGCCTCACAATGAGATCTTCCAACTTTAGCTCCTTTCGCTTATGCTTCAGGTAGTTCTTGAAATCTCTCCACGCAGGTGGGAGTTTCTCCACGATAGTAGCAACCTGAAAGGTTTCAGGTAGAATCATACCTTCGGCTTCTATCTCGTGCAAGATAAGTTGGAACTCTTGCACCTGACTGATTACAATCTTGCTGTCCACCATTTTGTACTCTAGAAATTGTCCTACGAAGAACTTCTTGGTACCAGCATCCTCAGTCTTGTACTTCTTGTCAAGACTCGCCCATAACTTCTTTGCCGTTGTGATGGGACTGTAGACATTGTAAAGAGAGTCTTCCAGTCCATTTAAAATATAATTTCGACAAAGGAAGTCGCATTGAGTCCATGCATCAGTTGCGGGCTCTGGTGGATCTTCTTACAGGAATCTGGCCAGATAAAGAGGGGTCAAGTAGAAGAGCATCTTCTGTTGCCACCTCTTGAATTCTGTGCCGTCAAATTTTCCTGGCTTCTCCGGCTTTGGGTTAGGAAGTGGAGTTAGCATCAAAACTTGTAACTGCATGTTTGGTGCCTTACTTGAGCAATCTTGATTAGTCTCAAACATTTTCTGCAAGTTCAAGCAGAATAGAAGTAAGAAACTTCAATACTTAATTGTCTTAAGATTGTTGGTTTCTGCTTAACAGGAATTAATCTGACAACTGATTGGTAGTAAAAAATGCATTTTTATCATAACATTTACCATCACATTTTTATATTTATTCATTTAATTCTGCACATTTATTAATATTTTGTGATTTATTGTGTGCAGGCCTCGAAATAATAAAAAGAAAGAATTAAAGCCTAAAAAGAGCCCAAAAGCCCATATTTGAAGCCCAAGTGTAAAAGTGCAAATATCAATTGTCAAAGTGCAAATATACAAGGGCTAAAGTTGCAAATATCAAAGATGAGAGAAGGATAGACTTCTACCCAACCCTAAACTCTTGCAGATGAGGATAAAAGCCAAAGATAAGATGCAGAGATAAGGAAATTCGTTCAAAAGAGATTAGGAGAATTCTAAATCTAGATAACTTGATTCCCAAGTTATATCCATATCCCACGATAAAGAGGCAGGATCGAACTTCCAGAAGCAAACGCCCAGATGGACGGACCAGGAGAGGCCACGCGCCAAAGCGCGTGGCCAACAAACACTGTAGTGCCGCGGAAACGCGGCCCTAGCCGCGTTTCCGCGGCAAATTGGGTGACGTCAGGGAACGGCTTTCGTGTATGATCTTATCCAGGACTCTACAGCCTTCTGCACCTATAAATACCCCCTGCAGTGCAACGTACAGAGCGTCCAGCGCAGTACAGGGCCAAAATTAGGGTTTCTTCTAGGTTTTCTTCTTTTGTAATTAGGGTTTTCTTTTTATTTTCAAGAGAGAGAGAGGCTTATGTTGAGCGTGACACCGATGTACCTTCCTCTTCTCTGCCATTGTACTAATTAATAAAGGTAATCTTTTCTTTTGTTTTTATGTCATTGCTTTACTTTTCTTTTTGTTTTCTCGTCTTTTTCTCTTTGATCTATGTTGATTGTATATGAGCATGCAAGTGATTTCTGAAGCACGAATATAATGAGTCTTAGCGAGAGCCAACGATATTTCATGGAGATGTTCTCCTCCTCAAGGTACGTATCAATTCATGCTTGCCAAGGCTTGATGATCTAATGTGAACAGGGGACTGAGATCAATCCTATGCTTTATGCGTTCATGCCTCCAAAGCAAGGTAGAAAGTGTTAAGATTTCATGTTATTCTTCAACCAAGGTTAGTATTTCTTTTATTTTATTTTCTTTTCTTTTCTTTTCTTTTTGTAGATTAAATCACAACTCTTTTCCAAATTCTTTCTTTGCCGACTCATTGTAAAATACCACCTTCTTCTTATCTTAACTTAAAAATAAATAATTTTTAGAGTAAAACTTACAAACTCTTCCATCGCTAGTCCCTCCCTGAGGATCACGACCCGCATAGCCTTGCTACAGCGGATTCGAATTGAACACTTGCACACCTTTAATTCTTAATCTAATATTTCATATTTTGTGTGCAGGTAAAAGTTCAATCAAAATTTTGGCGCCGTTGCCGGGGAGGGACGGTAAGTTTTTATCTCTAAAAAAAAAAATTAACTAATTCTTTTATTCTTTTTCTGTCTGCAGGTTTGGAGAACAGAAATACAACAGCAGAATTGGACATATTGCAACTCTGAGCCTCTGCCCTCGAAGGCAGAGCAACAGAGACTACTGGTTTGCCGCGAAAACGCGGCAATAGCCGCGGATCCACGGCAACAGTAGAGAACTACTGATCCAAATTTTTGCAGGTTTCTGCAAATTGCAAATACCATTTTCTGCTCTGCTAATTTTGTTCTGTGATAAACCTGTATACTGCTAATTAATTCAACAGTAAATTAATTGTTATTAAAGTTAAAAATTGATTAGACGTTTGCATATTAGGCACGTGTCTTTTTAATTATTTTATTTTACTGTTGAAGAGTGCTGGAGCAAGGTACGTACGCATTGCATGTAGAATAGGACTCATCTCTTGGTTGATTTTCTGCTTTGAGTGAATCTTATCTACTTATCTTGTACACTTGCACTAATTCATCTTAAGGGCATAACCCATTAACAAGATAAGGTGGGGATTTCATCACCCTTCCTTAGCCCAAAAATCATATCCAAGCACTCACTAACCCAAGCCTAACTTAAAAATTAGTAGACGTTGGCCCTAGGGACATCTCGGACTCAATAGGAGATTATCCTAAGGGGGAACAGTGCTGAAAATTGACTCTTGTTAAATCAGTGTCTAGGAAAGGGATTGAGGGCCGAAAGCCCGAAGATTGGTGGTTATTTAATTAAGGAACGTCTTTGACGGAAAACCTCCCACCACCCTTGCCCTGACCTGGCTGATTAACTTGTGGTCAAAGTCTGCACCCTACCTCCTGTGGATAGTCTAACCAGTTAGGAGTCGTCTAGGTCATAGGTCTACCCTAACTTAGGTTAGAATTTTTCTTTTTTGTTTGTTTATTTGTTTGTTTTCCTTGTTTGTGTTTGTGTGATATGGCCTATAACAACAATTTTTTCAATTTTAATGAGGATCCATATTACACACCAACCTCTTATTCGGATATTACCAACCCGGTATATCATAACTTTGACCAACCTAGTGTGCCAGATTGGTCTTATCCGAATAATTACATGCCCCAGTCCCAATACTATGAACAAGATTGGAATAATCATCGCTACTCTTCACAGAGTCAATGGGGATTCAATACCCCTGAGCCATATGGTCAACCACCTGTTCAACCATTATCATCATATACGTCTTTTCTCATATCACCAAGGTTTCAGTCCACCATTGATCTATTCGATGGGTTAGAAGAAAAAGTGGATCGGTTGCAAGATAAAATGAATGATCAAATTTCTAGACTTTCAAACATTCTTGAACTTACCAACCAAGTTGATAGGAACCAAGAATCATTCTATCTAGAAGACCTTGATCAAAATTCAATTTCATCACATCAATATGAACTGGACCAATCCCAATCCTTGGACAAATTGGCTAGTTTTAATTTCAATGAGATTGAATTAGATTGTGAATGTGAACCCCATTCCCAACTTTGCGATTCAGTTTCCATCTTTGAATCTATGTTGACTCCAGTATCCTTACCCAATTTGGACCAACTTTCTGAGCCAACATTTATTCCTGTACCCATAGATCATGAATTGAATCACCCATTTTTGAAGATCATCATATTGAACTTGACCAATTTCTTACTTTTGAAAGTCCCCTTGACAAATTGGCAAGTTCTCATTTTTATGAGATTGAAACTAATGAGATATGTGACCTAGATTCCCAAATCTATGATCAAGTTCAAATTCCTGAATCATTATTGACTCCTATTTTGTTACCCGACTTAGGTAATATTTTAGAGTCAGTTTTGATTCCCACACCTATCACTCCTGAACTTGAATCTCGAATATTGAGTCACATTCCATTGTGGGAAAATGATTGTGAACTTGAGTTTCAATTTCTTGACTTGGACCCACTTCTTGAACCTAGCCCGACTCCTGAACCCTTACTTGATTTGAGTTTCTTTCCTGAGTCGGTTTTAGTTCCTGAACCTATCATTCTTGAGTCCAAGTCAACCATTCTACCAAGTCACATTCTTTCGTTGAACATAGGTATAGACCATGATGACTCTGTGATGGTTTTCCAGGACTGGTCATGTAAAGGGAGTAAGTTTCACGAGAGGATCTTCCATGATCCTATTCATACTGGGGACTGTAAATATGTAAATAAAAAAGAGGTAAATAAAGGTAGGTCCCGTGAACTACCACGTTATCTTGATTGGGTCGCATTTCGTGGACCAATTAGACCACCACCGGAACCACCCCCTAAGGTAATTTTCTGCCTTCCCTTGTTCTATTTCATGCGTACATGCATTCATTCATACATTGAGGACAATGCATGAGATAAGTGTGGGGGTGGGCTTTACTAACATACTAACATAGGTAGACACTAACAAAATTTGCTAATAAAAAAATTTTAAAAAAAAATGTTATAAAAAGGAAATATTTTGACTTATTTTTTGAAAGAAATCTAAGTTAGTTTTAAGGATTAGGAAAATCATGATTAGGATTTCTAAAAACTTGGTCAAAATAAATAAATTGTTTAAATTTTAGGTATAGGAGGAGAAATTGAATAAATAATTAGTCTTGATTTTTACCTTAATGAAATGTGCATACCTAATGCATATCTAGGATTCTAAGACAAAGACCCTTGTGCCTCATATATAAAAAAAAATTTATTATTATAAAAAAAAATCACCAATTAAGCTGGATACATGTGCCTTAAGAAGCATAAGTATTCATGCCTAAAGGTGAGTAAAAAAATTTTTTTTTTAATAAAACCTTAGTTTTGTGGCCTAGTTCACTCGAATTTGAGTCCGCGGGGTGTTTTCTCACCTGGTGCCCTAGAGCCGACCGGTTTGGGAGTCATCGACTTTAAGTTCGCTACATGGGTGGATTAGAAAGCCTAAACTAAGAAAAATTACTTATATGTACTAACACATCTAATAATCAATTAGTTAGGTATTAGGGCCTCAAGAAGCCTTGATACTTACACGAAAGAAAGTTAGATGAGTTATACATATCAAAAAAAAAGAATATATATATATATAAATAAATAATAAAGAGGCATGAGAGTCCAAGTCAAGAAATTCCTAGTAAAAACATAAGGATGCATATGATTTTGGTAACGAAAAAGACTATATTAGAAATTCAATTTTAATTCTTACCTATAATGGAAAACAGTTAACTTTATAAAGACTAAGTTTGAAGAATGAATAAAAATGAGGATCCTAAAACTTATAGACTACTTAGTCTCTTCAAATATAATTCAAATATTTTTCTTTTTATGGATTTTGTGGGTGTAATCCGCTGAAAACCCTCACGAGACAACACTCGTCCTCTAGGGTAACCTAGAGGTTTAACGGCTTGTTGCACGTGATTCCTACGAAAGTGAGTTAGGTTAGATTAGTTTTTCTTTTCTTTTTCTTCTTTGTTTTTACTCGAGGACGAGCAAAAAGATAAGTGTGGGGGCGTGATTGGTAGTAAAAAATGCATTTTTATCATAACATTTACCATCACATTTTCATATTTATTCATTTAATTCTGCACATTTATTAATATTTTGTGATTTATTGTGTGCAGGCCTCGAAATAATAAAAAGAAAGAATTAAAGCCTAAAAAGAGCCCAAAAGCCCATATTTGAAGCCCAAGTGTAAAAGTGCAAATATCAATTGTCAAAGTACAAATATACAAGGGCTAAAGTTGCAAATATCAAAGATGAGGGAAGGATAGACTTCTACCCAACCCTAAACTCTTGCAGATGAGGATAAAAGCCAAAGATAAGATGCAGAGATAAGGAAATTCGTTCAAAAGAGATTGGGAGAATTCTAAATCTAGATAACTTGATTCCCAAGTTATATCCATATCCCACGATAAAGAGTCAGGATCGAACTTCCAGAAGCAAACGCCCAGATGGACGGACCAGGAGAGGCCACGCGCCAAAGCGCGTGGCCAACAGACACTGTAGTGCCGCGGAAACGCGGCCCTAGCCGCGTTTCCGCGGCAAATTGGGTGACGTCAGGGAACGGCTTTCGTGTATGATCTTATCCAGGACTCTACAGCCTTCTGCACCTATAAATACCCCCTGCAGTGCAACGTACAGAGCGTCCAGCGCAGTACAGGGCCAAAATTAGGGTTTCTTCTAGGTTTTCTTCTTTTGTAATTAGGGTTTTCTTTTATTTTCAAGAGAGAGAGGCTTATGTTGAGCGTGACACCGATGTACCTTCCTCTTCTCTGCCATTGTACTAATTAATAAAGGTAATCTTTTCTTTTGTTTTTATGTCATTGCTTTACTTTTCTTTTTGTTTTCTCGTCTTTTTCTCTTTGATCTATGTTGATTGTATATGAGCATGCAAGTGATTTCTTAAGCACGAATATAACGAGTCTTAGCGAGAGCCAACGATATTTCATGGAGATGTTCTCCTCCTCAAGGTACGTATCAATTCATGCTTGCCAAGGCTTGATGATCTAATGCGAACAGGGGACTGAGATCAATCCTATGCTTTATGCGTTCATGCCTCAAAAGCAAGGTAGAAGTGTTAAGATTTCATGTTATTCTTCAATCAAGGTTAGTATTTCTTTTATTTTATTTTCTTTTCTTTTCTTTTCTTTTTGTAGATTAAATCACAACTCTTCTCCAAATTCTTTCTTTGCCGACTCATTGTAAAATACCACCTTCTTCTTATCTTAACTTAAAAATAAATAATTTTTAGAGTAAAACTTACAAACGCTTCCATCGCTAGTCCCTCCCTGAGGATCACGACCCGCATAGCCTTGCTACAGCGGATTCGAATTGAACACTTGCACACCTTTAATTCTTAATCTAATATTTCATATTTTGTGTGCAGGTAAAAGTTCAATCAACAACTATTCACGATCACTGAAATATCAACAATCTAATTGGCCAGGTCGGCAAATATCAGGTGGGAGGTTTTTCGTTCAATAGAACGTTCCTTAATTTAAGAACCACCTTTCAATTTCCTTCCTTGGTTAAACACCAACTAGAGTGAATCTAAATCAGTCTTAATATACTGAATATTATGTTGGCCCAAAAGGTTACACTCTCCATTTGTTTTTGGTTTTGATGATGACAAACCAAATATGAGCTATTTGGTACTAATAAGTTTGTTAAGATGAGTTTCAGGTTTGTACCATTTTTGGAGGCCATTGCTTGCTATTGCAACAACTTCTAGGTTCATGAAGCTATGAAGGCATATTGCACATCAAGGAAGGATCATAGAAGAAGAAGGCTCTAGCAAGGATAGCATGGCTCAAAGATTGTGAAGATTGCTATGCATACTTTATTTTTAGTTTTATAGTTTAGAAGTTTGTTAAAGAATAGTGGATAGGTTTGAAGCTCTATCACACACGTTTTTGCGCACATGTTCAATCCAAAATGTTTTCCTATAATTTATACAAAAATATTTTGCATACAAGATTTTGCCTACAGATATATATTTATGTTTTATACTAATCCCTGTTCAAAAGTATTTTTATCAAAATCTTAACCTTTTCTTAAATTCCTTCTAAGTCTGATTTTTGACCAGTTCCGGTCGACCGGCCGGTCGACCGAATCTGTGTCAGGTTATACTGGTCGACCGTCCCAGTCGACCGAGGTCCTGGCAGATGCACGTATCCGTGTGCATGTCTGTCGGTCGACCGGGGCGGTCGACCGGACTATAGTTTTTACTCTCTGGTTTTTTCGGTCGACCGGGCGGTCGACCGTATGCCTGTAACGGTCATAATTTTGAACTAGCGGTCGACCGCACCGGTCGACCGATCTAGCCGTTGAACAGTAACGGGCAGTTTTTAATGAGCTGTTTATTTTTGTCTTTTTGTGTTTAAAATTAGTTTAATTTATATATTTTAAACTGATTACCTCCTAAACATCAGTAATTATGTTTTATCCCTAAACCCTAGCTCTCTCCTATAAATAGGGGTGTTTGGGGAGAGATTGGTTACAACAATCTTTACAAGAGAAAATTCAAAAGTTTCAAAGTTTAAGGCTTTCAAAAGTTCTTGGTTTTTGTGCTAAATTCTCTCAATTTTCTGAAGAGTTTTCAAAAGATTTTCTCTGATTTCAATTTCTTTTCCTTACACACAAAAGAGCTTCAATTCTACTCATTATTCTCTAAGGACCTTTGTAAGGAAAGAGATTTTTGAAAGAGAGAGTTTGTGGTCTTGTGACTACTCAGAGATTCTTGTGATTGTAATTGTAGAGTTGGGTACTCTGGTTGTAATTGTTCTTTGTGATAGTGGAAGTAGCTAGAATCCTTCTGGGGAAGGCGGGGAGTAGAGCTGGGTGCTCGAACCTCGATAACATATCCTTGAGTTTGCGATTAATTTACTTTCTTGCACTCTTTACTTTACTATACTTGCTCTTATTCTTGCTCATCATAATCATTGTCATATTTACTTGCTTGCATTCATCTTGTGAATCTTGATTGGTAATTGTTGTAGCTTTAAATTTTTTATTTGCCCTTTGATTAGCATTGTCACCTATTCACCCCCCCTCTAGGTGACTTTTCAATTGGTATCAGAGCTTGGACTCTAGGTTTGGCTTAACATCCATAGAGAGATCCTTAAAACTTGCTAATCAACATTTTCATTTCATTCATTCATCACTAGTAAACATGGCCGACAACATTAAATCCCCACCTAAATTTGATGGACTCAATTTCCCAATTTGGAAGGTTAGGATGACTATATTTTTGCAATCTTTGGGTAGCTTAGTAGCCAAGTCCTTGACCAAACCCTATGAAGCACCCGATGGTGATGAGAGCACTTGGACCGACCTTGACTTTAAACTATATGAGGCTAACTCCAAGGCCCAAAACTCCCTATTAACCGCCTTGAATGAGGATGACCTTACACGGGTAATTCATTGCCAATCCGCCTATGAGATTTGGCAACACTTATTGGTCACACACGAGGGGACTTCACAAGTCAAGAGAGCTAAGATAGATCTCTTGAGGTCCCAATATGAGTCATTTAAAATGCTTGATGATGAGTCTATTGATAGTATGGCTACAAGGTTTACTAAAATCACTAATGGTCTTTCTTCCTTAGGTGATGACATCTCCAACGATCAAAAGGTGCGGAAAGTAATTCGGGCTCTTCCTTCATCATGGGAGATCAAGGCCACCACCTTGAAGGAGTTGAACGACAAGGACGAGATGGACCTCATTAGTCTCATTGGGAACCTAAAGACCCATGAGATGGAGAAGAAGGCAAGAGAAGAGGCCACTACTTCAAAGAAGAAATCCATAGCCTTCAAGACTTCATCCACCAATGATGACGATGAAGATGACGAAGAAGAAGATGAGGAGCTTACTCTACTTGTTCGCAACGTCAAGAGGATGTACCGGAAGAACAAGCTCAACTTCCGGAGAAAATTTGAAGGCAAAGAGGAGCGGAGGATCATATGCTACAATTGCCGCAAACCCGGACATATCATGGCGGATTGTCCGGAGTTCAAGAAGAAAATGACTTCCTCCTTCAAGCCAAAGAAGCCGGAGGAAAAGAAAGCTTACAAAGCTACGTGGGATTCGGAAAGCGAGTCCGAAGAGGAGGTGGATCAAGCTAATATGTGTTTCATGGCAAACACACCCAAGGTAACCCCTCAATCCCTTGATGATGAAGATGATGATGTAAGTAAGGAAGTTCTAATGCATGCTTTTGTAGAACTTTCTGAAACTTATGATAACAAGAAACTTGAATGCATAAAATTACAAAAAGAAGTTGCTTTTCTTAAGAATGAACTTGCTATGGTTTCTAAAGAAAAGGATAATATTTCTTCTAATCTCATTTCTATACAAAAGAATTTAATGCCTACAAAGTTTCTTGTAAAGCAAAATCTCCTATTATTGATGAACAAGAAATTTCTTCCTTTAAATCAAAAATGAATGATTTTGAAAAAGTTTTAAATGATTGTGCTTTTAATACCAAGAAACTTGAGAACATGTTTTCTAAAAAGCACACTTCACATGCTATCA
The DNA here is from genome assembly GCA_038442645.1 of Agave tequilana. Lineage (NCBI taxonomy): Eukaryota > Viridiplantae > Streptophyta > Magnoliopsida > Asparagales > Asparagaceae > Agave > Agave tequilana. The sequence continues at coordinate 56,008 of JAVJIF010007141.1, forward strand.
CTTCACAAGCTAAGAATTCTCATGCTCACACCACTCATGCTAAAGTTTCTCATGCTCACAAATCACACACTCACTATGCTTTTAAATATGGTAGAGTGTATAGATGCACATATTGTGGTAAAAATGGACATTTAGCTAAGTTTTGCTATGATCAACTAAATAGAACAAATAATCTTGTTTGGGTTCATGACACTAACCCTAGAGGACCCAAGAAAATGTGGGTACCAAAATCAAGTCTTAAATTGTTTGATGTAGGTACACACCAAAGCTCCAAGACGTAGGGAGCGGTGGTACCTTGATAGTGGTTGTTCAAGACACATGACATGGGACATCAACAACTTCACAACCCTATCAAGGTACATGGAAGGTGGCACCGTCACCTTCGGGGATGACTCCAAAGGAACTATCATCGGTATAGGTAACATTCAAATTGGTGCATCTCCTATTATTGAGAATGTTGTTTTAGTAGATGGTTTAAAACATAATTTGCTTAGTATTAGTCAACTTTGTGACCGTGGACTTAAAGTTGTTTTTGATGATTCCTCTTGCAAGATTTTTAATGTTAAATCTAATGATTGTATTCTTACCGGTTTTCGTGATAATAATGTTTATATTATTGACATGCTTAATTTAGATTGTTCTACTAAATGCTTGAATGCTTTTGATGAAAATTCTTGGCTTTGGCATAGAAGACTAGGACATGCATCTTTTGACCATATTTCTAGGATTAATTCAAAGGAATTGGTGAAGGGTATACCTCGCTTGAATTTTGAGAAAGACCGCATTTGTGGTGCGTGCCAACTTGGGAAACAAACCAAGTCTTCCTTTAAACCAATCAAGGATATCATGTCAACTAGGCCTTTAGAATTAATTCATATGGATCTTTTTGGACCAACTAAAACTAAGAGTTTAAATGGAAGTAGATTTGCATTTGTTTTGGTTGATGATTTCTCCCGTTTTACTTGGGTTTTCTTTTTGCAACATAAAGATCAAACTTTTTCTCATTTTAAGATTTTTCGAAAAAGAGTTGAAAAAGAAAAAGGTTTTCTGATTTTGAAAATAAGGAGTGACAGAGGTGGTGAGTTTGTTAACCAACTCTTCATGACTTATTGTGATGAAAAAGGAATTAAGCATGAAATGTCTTGTCCTAGAACTCCACAACAAAATGGAGTTGTAGAAAGGAAAAATAGAACACTTCAAGAGATGGCTAGGACAATGATAAGTGAGTATGACCTCCCTCAATATTTATGGGCCGAGGCCGTAAACACTGCATGCTATATATCGAATCGTATTTATTTATGCAAAAATTCTTCTAAAACATCTTTTGAAATGTATCATTCTAGAAAATCAAATGTTGCATATTTCAAAGTTTTTGGATGCAAGTGTTTTGTTTTAAATACTAAGGATAATTTGGGTAAATTTGATGCTAAGGCTTATGAAGCTATCTTTGTTGGATATTCTTCTACTAGCAAAGCATATAGAGTTTTCAATAGATCTACACTTACCATAGAAGAATCCATGCATGTTAAATTTGAAGAATCTAATGTGGTTGTTGAGAATGTTGTAGAGATTGAACCATTAGGTGAAGACATGGAGAGACTATCCTTGAAGGACTCACCCGCTCAAGAAGAAAAGTAAGAATCTATTGGTGATGTTCAAGAGGATAAAGAGGAAAGCTCTCAACCGCTTCCTAAAGCTTGGAGATACGCTACAAATCATCCGAAGGAGCTCATCTTGGGTGATGCATCTAGAGGAGTCACTACGCGCTCCAAACTCCATGACCTATGTGGTAACTTTGCTTTCATTTCTCATTTTGAACCCAAGGGCATTCTCGAAGCCGAGACGGACCCATATTGGTTGCTTGCCATGCAAGAGGAACTCAATCAATTTGAGCGCAACCAAGTTTGGCACCTTGTTCCTAAGCCCCACGATAGACCAATAATTGGTACTAAGTGGATCTTTAGAAACAAGATGGATGAGTCCGGAAATGTCATTAGGAATAAAGCTAGGTTAGTGGCCCAAGGTTACACTCAAGTTGAAGGAATTGACTTTGAGGAGACCTTTGCACCCGTAGCACGGCTTGAAGCCATACGGATGCCACTAGCTTTTGCATGTTTTAAAATTTTTAAACTTTTTCAAATGGATGTAAAAAGTGCATTTTTAAATGGTTTTATTAATGAAGAAGTTTATGTTGCTCAACCTCCCGGTTTGTTGATCATGTTCATCCCGATTTTGTTTTTAAACTTGATAAAGCTTTGTATGGATTGAAACAAGCTCCAAGAGCTTGGTATGAAAGGCTTTCTAGTTTTCTCATTTCAAATGATTTTGTTAAAGGCAAAGTAGACACAACTCTTTTTACTAAGCATGTTGATAATGATATTTTAATTGTGCAAATTTATGTTGATGATATAATTTTTGGATCTACTAATGAGCTTTTGTGCAAGGAGTTTGAAAAGGTAATGCAACTAGAATTTGAAATGTCTTCCATGGGTGAGCTTAATTTCTTTCTTGGACTCCAAATCAAGCAATTGCAAGACGGAACCTTCATTAACCAAGCCAAGTACGCAAAGGAGCTAGTAAAGAAGTTTGGGCTTGAAGGATCAAAGGCTTGCAACACTCCAATGGCAACTACAACCAAGCTTGATAAGGACGATCAAGGTAAAAATGTTGATATTAAATTATATAGAAGCATGATAGGAAGTCTTTTATATTTAATGGCAAGTAGGCCGGATATCATGTTTAGTGTGTGTCTTTGTGCTAGATTTCAATCGTGTCCTAAAGAGTCTCATCTTATTGTGGTAAAACGCATTATTCGTTATATTAAGGGCACAATTGGAATGGGTCTTTGGTATCCGAAAACTAGAGATTTTTCAATGACTAGTTATTCGGATGCCGACTATGCGGGTTGTAGAGTAGATAGAAAGAGTACTAGTGGGACATGTCAATTTCTTGGTAATTGTCTTGTTTCATGGTCCTCTAGGAAGCAAAATTCCGTAGCTCTCTCAACCGCCGAGGCGGAGTATATTACCGCGGGGGCTTGTTGTGTACAAGTCCTTTGGATGAAACATACTCTCCTTGATTTTGATTTGCACTTTGATCATATAAAAATATTTTGTGATAATACTAGTACTATACACATGACTAAGAATGCAAATCAACATAGTAAGACCAAGCACATTGAGATTAGATATCACTTTCTTAGAGATCATTTTGAGAAAGGTGATATAGATATTGATTATGTTTTCACGGATTTACAACTAGCCGATATTTTCACTAAACCTCTTGATTTTGCTAGATTTTCGTTTATTTGTGGAGAACTTAATGTTTGTATTATTGAATAGACATGTTTTTCCTAACCCTTTTTGATGTATGACAAAAAGGGGGAGAATAAGTTTACATGAACAAAAATAAGTTCATTTGGTCTTGGTTCCATATGAATTTATATGTTTTGGTTTTAATAAGTTTTGATATGAGTTTTGTGTTTTATGAAATTGAGAAATCTTGTATTTTGTTTCTATTGGTATTGTTTCAATTTGGTTTCATTTGATATCTTTTCTATGAATTCTTGTGTTTTAAAGTTAAATAATATAGCACAATTTGAGGGGGAGTTTTCTCCTCCCCTATATTTTTGTTTATAGCCTATTTGTTTTGTCATCATCAAAAAGGGGGAGATTGTTGGCCCAAAAAGTTACACTCTCCATTTGTTTTTGGTTTTGATGATGACAAACCAAATATGAGCTATTTGGTACTAATAAGTTTGTTAAGATGAGTTTCAGGTTTGTACCATTTTTGGAAGCCATTGCTTGCTATTGCAACAACTTCTAGGTTCATGAAGCTATGAAGGCATATTGCACATCAAGGAAGGATCATAGAAGAAGAAGGCTCTAGCAAGGATAGCATGGCTCAAAGATTGTGAAGATTGCTATGCATACTTTATTTTTAGTTTTATAGTTTAGAAGTTTGTTAAAGAATAGTGGATAGGTTTGAAGCTCTATCACACACGTTTTTGCGCACATGTTCAATCCAAAATGTTTTCCTATAATTTATACAAAAATATTTTGCATACAAGATTTTGCCTACAGATATATATTTATGTTTTATACTAATCCCTGTTCAAAAGTATTTTATCAAAATCTTAATCTTTTCTTAAATTCCTTCTAAGTCTGATTTTTGACCAGTTCCGGTCGACCGGCCGGTCGACCGAATCTGTGTCAGGTTATACCGGTCGACCGTCCCAGTCGACCGAGGTCCTGGCAGATGCACGTATCCGTGTGCATGTCTGTCGGTCGACCGGGGCGGTCGACCGGACTATAGTTTTTGCTCTCTGGTTTTTCGGTCGACCGGGCGGTCGACCGTATGCCTGTAACGGTCATAATTTTGAACTAGCGGTCGATCGCACCGGTCGACCGATCTAGCCGTTGAACAGTAACGGGCAGTTTTTAATGAGCTGTTTATTTTTGTCTTTTTGTGTTTAAAATTAGTTTAATTAAATATTTTAAACTGATTACCTCCTAAACATCAGTAATTATGTTTTATCCCTAAACCCTAACTCTCTCCTATAAATAGGGGTGTTTGGGGAGAGATTGGTTACAACAATCTTTACAAGAGAAAATTCAAAAGTTTCAAAGTTTAAGGCTTTCAAAAGTTCTTGGTTTTTGTGCTAAATTCTCTCAATTTTCTGAAGGGTTTTCAAAAGATTTTCTCTGATTTCAATTTCTTTTCCTTACACACAAAAGAGCTTCAATTCTACTCATTATTCTCTAAGGACCTTTGTAAGGGAAGAGATTTTTGAAAGAGAGAGTTTGTGGTCTTGTGACTACTCAGAGATTCTTGTGATTGTAATTGTAGAGTTGGGTACTCCGGTTGTAATTGTTCTTTGTGATAGTGGAAGTAGCTAGAATCCTTCTGGGGAAGGCGGGGAGTAGAGCTGGGTGCTCGAACCTCGATAACATATCCTTGTGTTTGCGATTGGTTTACTTTCTTACACTCTTTACTTTACTATACTTGCTCTTATTCTTGCTCATCATAATCATTGTCATATTTACTTGCTTGCATTCATCTTGTGAATCTTGATTGGTAATTGTTGTAGCTTTAAATTTTTTATTTGCCCTTTGATTAGCATTGTCACCTATTCACCCCCCCTCTAGGTGACTTTTCATATTAGTATATCCCCTGTATAAAGAAATTAATTCACTTATACAGTACTTGGAGTGAGGTACCCTTAGAGCGAATCTCCTTAAGACAGTTACGTCCCCCGCACTGGTGCTAATGGGTTACTGGACGCTGGTCTCCCAAGATAGAACACTCCTTCACGGTATTTGGATAGCACTACCAAATCACCTTATGGTCGAACCGTAGTTAACCAGTATCTTCACAGGATCGTTGAAGCAGTGGGACAAAGACAAATTTTGGGAGAATATTTGCCTTTACTTTGGAGGAGCACCCACTATAGAGGAAGAAGGAATGTTGAAGAATATTCTTCTTCAGAAGTCCCAGATTCAGACAATAATTCTATTAAAGAATCTGTTGAATTTTCTGAGCCCTCTTTTAGAACGAATTTATGCAGAATCTCTTTTGGAAGTCGCTTCGAAAACTGACTTTCCCACTTCGCGTTGGAAGTCACTTCAGAACTCCACTTCCCAGTTCAGAACGCAGTAACTCACTTCCAGTTCAGAACTCAGAGAGAGAGAAGAGATTTTCGTTTTTGGTGTGTTTAGAATGAGAAACTGGAGCGCTATTTATAGCGCTCTAGGAGGGGCCAACGGGTCCGAACCCAACGAAAGGTTGCAACGGTTCGGTCTGAACCGTTGCAATGGTTCAACCCAACAGTCGCAACTGTTGGCTGTCCAACTGGAGGGGTTCGAATTCGGATAGCGGGGCGGGTCCGTTGGCGGGCCGGTTTGGATCTGGATAGCGGAGTGGGTATGCTTCGTGTAACCCATACCCGTGAGACCTGATTCAAAAAGAACCAGGCCGGGTAGGGAACCCGAAACCCAGACCCGGACCCGAGCGCGGCACGGCACCAGCGCCGGCGCCAGCCGGCCGCCAGCGGCGGTGCGCGCATGAGCGGGCATGGTTCCCTCCCAATTGCGCGCGAAAACTCCAAGTACCCAAAGTGCACGCCCTTTGTTCTCAATTTTCTCTATTTAAACACTACGAACTTCCATCCCATGGCCAATGTGGGACTAAATGCCTTTAGCTAACTTTAATCCCATTTGACTTTGAATTAGACAATCTTTATACTTGAATATCTCAATCATTCGAAGTCGGAATTGAACATGTGAATATACCATGTTCCTCCCCTATGGAAGGAGAACACACTCCAACCATCATCCAATTGATTCGATCAACGGATCTCGCCGTAATTCAATTCAAAGATTCACTTATATATTCTTCATATTCAACAATTATTGACTATAAAACCCTAGATAAGATTTCTAACGGATGACCACAAGATAATTTAACCTAAGTTCATTTTTCCTAGATACTCGAAAAGAAATCACCTACTCGTGCTAAAATTACTAACATAAAAATACTCTAGATAATTAGTACATACTAAAAATTAATCTAATTAAATGCAATTAACAATTAATTAAAGTTGAAAAGAAAACAAATTACAATTAAAATTAGAATCAAAATAAAAATGAAATTAAAATAAATAAAAATAAACTTACATGCACAATGTCGTCGCCAGATGAAACAATCCTCTTGCACAAGTCTCCACACAAAAACAGATACAATATTTCAATAAAATTCACTCAGCACAAATTGCAGCCACAAAGTGCACGGAAGAGGGAAAAAAACAAAATAAGTGAATCTAGAAAATAAGTGAATCCTTTTGGACATACAGCCTACAACCCATACAATGATGCAGGCAAATAAAAAAAATTATAAAAAATTAAAACCTAAAAACCTTGAACCCTATTAATTATATGATATTCGCACCCTCAATTACAAACTTCACTCTCTCAAGCTCTAAACTTGATCACTAATCATCAAATAATAATGGGAGTACGAATAACATGAAAAATTATCTTTAAACCCCCAAAATTTCCAAACTTGCATCTCAGCTCCATTTAAATGACACCTATATATTCTTTGGGTTCTACGGATAGTCAGATGGCTAACTCAACAGAATTTTTCAACATGAAAGTTATAAATCTTCAATTATTTTTTTTATAGACACCTGGATGACTTTTTTGGAGTCATGCAGCTAAAGTTAAAGCTAAATCACAACAGAATGCTTAGAAGATAACCCTCAATTTTTACAAATTAAGTACTTTCACTGCTTGATTCTTCTTCTTTTTTTCATCTTTAATCTTGTACATGTTCGCTGGAAAATCCACTAAAACACTCAAATAGAATTATTTATATACAAAAATAGATAATTGGAAGCAAAAAAATAATTAAAATTGTGCTGATCAAATATCCCCACACCTATCTTTTGCTAGTCCTCGAGCAAAACAAATAAAAATAAAATTAAAGCTAACCTAATGTAACTCACTTTCGTAAGAATCGCGGCTGCACTTAACATGTGCAACAAGCCGTTAATCTTTTAGATTATCCCTAAAGGACGAGTTTTGTCTCGTAAGGATTTCAGTGGATTAAACTCACAAAATTCAAAAAGATTAGAGATTAAAAAATAAACAAAAGTAAAATAAAGATAACTGAAAATTAAGAAAAAAACCATTATTTTTATCTACTCGAGTTAACTAGTTAGCAAGGTCACAAGTCTTCAAAAGTTTTATTTGCTAGATCAATCTCAATTCAAGAAATCATATTATCTATAAAATAAAGACTTAAATCCAAAAACTTCACACTATCTATTCTAAGTCTTAAATCCTATGCACCCCGTGATAGCGATATAGTTCTTAAGCTTGAAAATATTTGACTCAACTTTCATACTTCTTTTGCAATATTTTTTCTCTCTTTTTCTTTTTGTTCCAAGACTTTTTAGCAACCTTTAGCGTAGATATCAAGACTTCTTGAGGCCAGGGCACGTAACTAATTGATAATCAAAAAGTATTACGCCTTAGAGTGTCTTGTCCTATTAGGCTTTCTCACCTACCTTTGTAACGAGCTTTAGGTCAGTGCTCCCAAACTAGATGGTCTTAGGGCATAAAGTGTAGAGACACTCTTCCAGACTTAATTATTCGAGAAACTGAAGCCACATGATAAGACTTAATTAATAATATATATATGTTTTTTTGATTTTTTTGAAGTATTCCAGTTGTATTTAATATCCCCAAGCCCTTGAACTATAAGTGTAAGTGTAGTAGGGTACATAATCATTTAAACTAAGTTTAAATGGTATGTCAGTTTTTAAATTCTATTCTTTACTTAAAACTCTACTACTCTCTCATCTTGATTTCACCTTTTAAATCCACTCTTGGATTCTAATTCACTTATATACAGGCTAGCTATTTGTACAGTTTTTTCAAAAAAAAATTATTTTTTTAAAGACTCCTAAAAGAAAATAAAGACCAAGAAAGAAAAAAAGCAAGAGAATCTCCCCCCCACATCTAAATTGTGACATGTCCTCATGAACACAAATGAATACAGAGATAAATAACAAGTATTATACTCACAAACCATGCACATGATCATAATAGTCAAACAATCCATGTATATAAGAATAATGAAAATTATAATAGTATGCAAGAATCATAGATAACACACTGTGTACTAGAGAACCCAGCTGCCGAAGCAACAAAAATACTCCTTACGTGTTGGTTGCATCCTCGCTTATCCTGTATCACTTATAATAAACTAGACACATAGGTTAAAGAAAGTGATAAATAATAAACTTACTGAAACTGACTCAACTAACTAAAAGAAAAATAAAAAGACTCATAGCCTAAAAAATAAAATAATATATATTATATATATATATATATATATATATATATATATATATATATATATATATATATATATATATATATATGCACAACTCACCATCTTTCCCGCACTTAGATCTTTTTAGTTCTATTTCCTTAAGCTCGCTTCTCATCATTCCAATGGGTTCTCCTTAGAGGACAAATTGGAGAGATCAATCCCTTTGTGAGCTTTGTATTCTTCCTCTCTCCAACTTGTTCATCACTTTTCTCAACCTCCTGTACTCTTCTTCCCACTTCTTCTACTCACAAATTCATCATTATTACACATCACAATTGGGTCATCCACAACATTAATGCCTAGAAATTTTAATTCATCCTCGAACATTACCTCAACACTTAGATCATCAATTTTCTCAGGAGATGTGTAATAACCAAAGCATCCCTAATTAATCATCCAAATACATGAGTTCGTCTTCAAAAAGATTTTCAAAGCATTGGTCAGTGAAAGATTTTTGAATTTTATTTTCAAAAGATTGATCAGTAGTTAGCGCATCAAAAGTGAAGATACTCAAATCAACTTTTCTTTTCTGAAATGGAACTCTAAACTTAAGATTTTCAATATATATTTTCTCACCACTATGATTGTATTCATCCTTAAAAAGCTCACCAATAAACAATGATTCCATGCATGCATCCTCACATTAGTGCTCCATTTTCTCAACATGATCTAAAGAAATCTTTTGCTTCTTTTTGAGGATAGTCCCACATCAGTTGTTCAGGGAGGCTCCTTGACTTTATATTGTTCCTGAGCCCTCTCTTGTCAAGGCGTCTTTGAAGAGAGACTTCCCTAAGTAACACGATGTCAGAGCTTGGTTCATGCACCCCGCCCGTTGTGCTTGCTCCAACCCTCAAGTCACCTCAAGAAATTTTATTCCACTGTGAGACTACGGGAGGCTGTTGAGAATAGTCCCACATTGATTGTTCAGGGGGCGCCTTGACTTTATGTTAGTTCCTGGGCCCTCTCTTCTCTAAGTAACACTCATCAATAGATATCTTTTCATAAAACTTAGAAAATTCATCCTCAAATTGTTTATCAAGGAGCAAAGATTATTTTCATTATCATATTCATTCTCACAATACTATTCAACTTACTCAACATAAGGTGTATGTGTAGCGAAATAATCTCTAATCACTTTATCCAGACACTGAGAATCATTATCAAGTTTGCACAATTCAGGCACATATACAGCTTCCTCAACGGGCTTCTCATATTCAAGCTCTTCAATTCAATTCAAATGAAATGATGGAGTGGACTCGAAGGGCATCTCGATGGAATGAGTAGACATGTCAATATGATCAACGATTTACTCGTCGGATCTCAAAATTCTAAATTTGTTCTCTTCATGAAAACGAATGTGCTCTAGATCAAAGATTTTGGCTCAGGAATAGATTGAGTGGACAAAGAATCATTCTCTTGCCCACTAGCTAACTTGCTTGCTATCATATCTAGGCGGGATGAGATTTGAGCATTGGTTTTGTGGAATCAATTAGAAAATTGCATGAAGTTTTTAGGAGTTTCCTCTAGTATTGGTTGTGTATCCTCATGGTTGCTATTTAATTCAAATTATGGAGGTGATGGTTCAATGGGGAATCAATTGGACTAAAAATTTGTATATGATTGGTCCCATGAAAAATCAAAATAATTCCAACACCCGAATTGAAATTTGATGGATAGGATTCGCTCGTAGTTATTTGAAATATGTGGAATTGATTTTGATCTAATCCTAACGAATACTCTATTAAAGGACACTGCTCTGAAGACTGAGACAGATTTTGATAGTGATTGTACCAAATGGGAGGATAAAATGTAAAAGATGAGATTATGAGCTGGGTATAGTCATGAAAGCTCAGAAGAGAGGTTAGCGGATGGAAAGGAGGGTCTGACTTATAGAATAGATCGTAACCAAATGAATTTGGATAGCCCTTAGGGAAAGGAATTTTTTTGAATTTTTTATTTTTTAAAATTTTTAGATTTTTTTTTTTACAATCCGGTAAAAGTGTCAAAAACTAAAGATAGAACACTGTGTCCTTGGAAACGACGTCAAAAACTTGGTGGGAAGATTTTGCTCTCCTGTTTTAATTGACTGCAAGTACACGATTATTCAGTGTAGCACTTGAGGATGATCCACATGGACATGTGCTTTATAGTTTCAACACTTCTAGGTGAATTAGTCAAAAGTTTTGTGGGAGTTTATTCTAAACTAAATTATCTAGCTAAAAGATGTCAAGTCAAGCAACTAGAGTTGAATCCCCTAATCTAGCATCAAGCAGTCAATTTTGATCTCTTTACTAGACTATTATTAATCACCAAATTCCTATTCCTAAAAAAAAAATTATATCTGAATACTAGATCTAAGCATAAGATATTATCTAGTTACATGATCCATCAAAGGTAAATAAATTAACTGATTAAATTAAAAGCAAAAAAAAAGTAGAACCCTAAGTAAGGGCCATTAACCCTTGATACATAACCTGTCAAATATCTAGAGATTATAGAAATCAATCTCCAAAAATAGTAGGTCATTGCTGAGCGTACAACCATCAATAAGAAATCTAACGGGTTACCATAAGATAAACTAGCCTAAGTTCATCTTCCCTAGACACTCAAAAAGAAATCACCTACTCATGTTAAAATTACTAAAATAAAAATACTCTAGATAGTTAGTACATACTTAAAATTAATCTAATTAAATACAATTAATAATTAATTAAAGTTGAAAAGAAAACAAGTTACAATTAAAACTAGAATGAAAATAATAATGAAATTAAAAATAAATAAAAATAAACCTTACCTGCACAGTGTCGTCGCCAGATGAAACAACTCTCTTGCACAAGTCTCCACACAAAACAAATAAATTAACCCAGCACAAATTGCAGGCACAAAGAGCATGGAAGAGGAAAAAACAAAATAAGTGAATCTAGAAAATAAGTGAATCCTTTTGGGCATGCAGCCTACATCCCACGCAATGATGCAGGAAAATAAAAATTACAAAAAAAATTAAAACCTAAAAACCTAGGGAAAAAACTCTCCCTACAAAGAGAAGCATCTCTCTTTTTACTACAACAATATACAAATTAAAACGCATATCAATCAACGTCATTTTTTAACTAAAATGACATCAAAAATAGATTTAGAAACCGGCATTAAATCCAAAGATTTAACACTAGTTTCATTTAATGCTGGTTTCTAAAAACCAGCATTAAAGCCCAGCCCCCGAAAAAAAACCCTAAATTCCCCCCACATGGTCTCTCTCTCTCTCTCTCTCTCTCTCTCAAATCCCCCCTCTCGGCCGCTCTCTAATCTCCCCTCCCCTCCGCCGCCTCTCCAAAGCCCCCTCGTCCCCTCTTCTATCTGATGAGCCTCCCCGACCCTGATCTCTCTCTACCCCTAAGAAATCTCTCTCCCTTTCGCGCGCGAGCCGCCCTCTCTAGCGAGACCCCCCGGCCTTTCTCTCACCCCTCCAATGAGTCCCTTTCGGCGAGGCCCCCTCCGACGAGCCCCGTCTCTTCCCCCTCCGGCGAAACTCAAGGTATAACTCTTCTTATTTTCTTATATTTGTGAAATTGTTGATTTTTGAAATAGATTTACAAAAATTTGATTTGATACTAGCTAGATAGTTTAGAAAATTCTATGAAACTTGTTGAAAAATGCTAGCTAGCTTACAAGAAATTGTGAAATTGTTGATTTGATACTAAATTGGTGAAATTAGTGAAATTTGTGTGTGTATGCATGATGTATGATATGTTCTAAAATTGGTGTTAAATGTACGCTAAATTGGTAAAAAAATTGTGCTAAATGTGCGCTAAATTGGTGAAATTTGTGTGTGTATGTGTGATGTGCGATGTGTGTGTTCATGTGTGCAATGTACGTGTGCATATTCATTTGTGAGTTTGTGTCTGTGTCTGTGTGTGTGTGTGATGTGTATGATGTGTGTGCATGTGTGCGTATGTGTTCGTGTGTGTCTTTATACCCCTATTTTAAATATCACCAAGTCGGCCGATATCATATATTTGCTTGCTCCAATACGATATGGGAAATTCATTCGCAATATCTTTTGCAGTAAAAAAGGGCCGATATTTGAAATATTATAAATCGCCGAATATCGTATAGTAAATCGCCCGAGATATCACCAGATATGAAATAGCTTATTTATTGCATGACTGCGTATAAATGTGTTGGCCTAAAAGCCCATCATTCTAGTTTTGATGATGACTAGGTCATGTAGTTATAATACTAATGATCTTGTTGTGTTTAAATCTCAGATATTGATCAAGATCTTTGTAGGTGTTTAGCTTCTTTAAAGTTAACACAAAGTGATTCAAGAGCTTGAGTTTATAGAATATATTAAGCACTCAAAGAGGAGTCTAACTCGGAGAATTAAGTTTGAATGAGGTCTACTTGGAGAATAAGATCTACAAGAAGATTTCAATATAGAGTTTTTGAGTTTAGTCTCTCGTAAAGAATAGATTAGCTTTGATTGCTCAAGCTTACACACACAAAAAATTTAGTTTCGGTTTAACCAGTTTACGTTTTGTGTTTTGATTTATAAAATGTATTTCATCGAAAAAAATTCATATCAATGGACTACCGGTCGACCGGTGTTCTGACAAAAAGCCATAACGGCTAGTTTTCAGAATCTGTCTTTCGTTCTGATTTTTTCAACGGGTACTTTTGCTTTTTCTTATTCAAATCTCTTCCCAAATGACCTGATGAGCTAAACTAATAGTATTTATGTTTTGCCTAAATATATGAGCCATGAGAATAGGATTCTTATAAGCATATACAAGAATAGACAACAAATTTTAACAAGTTTTACAAGTTATTGAGAAATACATTGAAAATCAAGTTTTCAAGTTTCTAGTTTTCAAGTGCTTTCATTTCCAAGCCATTTTAATTAGTTTTTCAGCTCTTAAATTCTTTCAACTGAATTTTTACTCTCACAAACTCCTTGAGCTTCAATTTATATCAACTCTATAGGAATTTGTAAAGAAGAGAGTGTTTGTGATTTAGTGGTCACCAAGAGCTTTGTACAATCTTATTAACTTTGTGCTACCTCTTGTGTCGAGAATTGAGTGTTGGAGTTGTGTACTCCAGTCTTGTTTAGACCATTGTAATTTCTTGCTGTAAGATCCCTTTGTAGAAGATCCTATTGTGGATAGTGAAATCCTTCACAGTGGTGAAGGCGGGGTCATAGAGTGGTGGCTCGAATCTTAAAACAAATTCTTGGTGTTTGCAGTTGCTTGTCTCTTGATCTCTATCTTTTTAGTTTGCTTATACTTATATTGTTGCTTCTCTTGCACATTTCATTTATTGCTTGCATTACATTTATCATTGCATCGTCCTCATCATTCTCATTTATCGGTCTTTACTCATCTCAACAAGAAGACAATTGAGCACCTCAACTCATAATCTAGAGGAATTTTAGAGGAGAAACTCTAAAGCACTTCATGAGAAATTCGGTTTCAATTCTTATTTTGAGTGACCGGTTTGCATTATTTTTCATAGATAGTTATTATTACATATTTAATTAGTATTACACTTATTCACCCCCTCTAGGTGTATTTTCAATTGTATCTTGGTCTTGGTCTCTAGATTTTGGTTTAACCACCTTAGAGAGATCTTTTGCTAATCACTTTATTTGTATTTTCATTTGCTATCCACACTAGTTAATATGGCTAAAGGAATTAAGATCCCACCAAGTTTGATGGCCTTAACTTTCCCATATGGAAGGTTAAGATGACCGTTTTCTTGCAATCTCTAGGAAGCCGGGTTGCAAAGGCGGTGACCAAACAATTTAGTGTACCCATTGGTGATGAGGACATATGGTCAGATATTACCACCAAGAAATTTGATGCCAATGCAAAGGCACACTATGCATTGCTTCAAGCCTTGAATGATGATGACATAGCTAAAGTCATTCATTGAAAATTTGCCTATGAGATTTAGTCACACCTAGTTGTCACACACGAGGGAACATCACAAGTCAAGAGAGCCAAGATTGATCTCTTGCGTTCTCAATATGAGAATTTTATCATGCATGATAGTGATTCTATTGATGACATGGTTATAGGATTCACTAAAATTATCAATGGTCTTACTTCTCTAGGTGATGCTATTGATAATGACAAAAAGTAAGGAAGATCATTAGAGCTCTTCCACGATCATGGGAGGTCAAAGCTACAACATTAAAAAAGCTCAATGACAAGAAAGAGATGAAGCTCATAAGTCTTATTGGTAACCTTAAGACTCATGAGATGGAGAGCAAGACTAGAGAAGAATTGGCGGCTCAAAAGAAAAAGATGATTGCCTTTAAGTCTACTCTCACCATCTCCGACGATGATAAAGAAGAAGATGATGAAGATCATTCCCTCCTTGTAAAGAATGTGAGAAGGATGTATAACAAAGTCAAATTAATAATAGAAGACGCTAGCAAGAAATGGAGGAGAAAAAGATCATTTGTTTCAATTGCCGAAAGCCGAGACACATTGTTGCGGATGCTCGAAAATCAAAAGCAAGCAATCTACCTTAAAGAAGTCCTACAAGAAGAAGGCTCTCAAAGCAATATGAGATTCGGAGAGTGAATCCAAAGAAGAGGTGGATATGGCAAACGTGTGTTTCATGGCAAATGACAACACACTCAAGGTAACATCCAAACCTTCACTTGATGATTATAAATTAACAATGTATGAATTGGGTGAAGATTAACAATGAATGAATTGGGTGAAGCTTTTGAAGAACTTTCTCATAACTATGATTTTCTCAAGAAGAAATATTTAAAAATGAAAAAAATGAATTTCTTTAAAATCAAGTTGTTGTTCTTTCAAAAGAGAAAGATGTTTTATCTTCCACACTTCTTGCTACACAAAAAAATTTTGATGCACCCAAAGTTTCTTGTAAAGCCAAAGTTTCTTTAATTGATGAAAAAGAGATTCTAATTTAAAAACCAAAAATTAAAACTTTGAAAAATATTTTAAAAAAAAATGTGAGTTTGATAAGGCTAGATTAGAGGCCATGTTTCCTAAGAGACACTCCAAGAAAACATGTTCATGTTTCTCATGCTACACATGCTCACACTCATTAAAAACAACACCCGCACACATCATGATAAACATGTCACACACACTAAGCATGCTCATGTTTCACATGCTCATCATTCACATACACATCATGCGTTTATATATGATACAGTATATTCATGCACCTATTGTGGCCGGAATGGTCACTTAGCTAAGTTTTCCTTTGATCGCATTAATGCTTCAAATGATCATGTTTGAGTTCGAAGAACTAACACAATAGGACCCAAGAAAATATGGGTACCAAAATTAACAATTTCTTTACTCGATATAGGTACGCACCAAGGCTCCAAAACGTAGGGAATGGTGGTACCTTGATAGCGGTGCTCAAGGCACATGACTTGAGATATCAACAACTTTGTAACCCTATCAAGGTATCATGAAGGTGGCACCATCACCTTCAAAGATGATTCAAAGGGAAAATCATTGGCATAGGTAATATCCAAATTGGCTCATCGTTTTTAATAGAAATTTTATTTTGGTTGAAGGTCTCAAGCATATTCTCTTGAGTATTAGCCAACTTTGTGATAAATGTTTTAAAGTTGTTTTTGATGATTTCACTTGCGTTATTTTAGAAAAGGAAACAAATATTTGTTCTTTCCGATTTTCATGAAAATAATGTTTATATATTGATATGTTAAATTTATATTGCAATGCTACTTGTTTAAATGCTTTAAATGAAGATTTATGGTTATGGCATAGGAGACTAGGCCATGTTTCATTTGATCTTCTATCTAGAATTAAATCTAAGGAATTAGTGAAGTATATTCATTACTTGAAGTTTGAAAAGTACTGCATTTGTGATGCGTGCCAACTTGAAAAACAACCAAGTCCTCTTTCAAAACAATCAAGGATATCATGACATCTAGACATTATATTTGATCCATATGAATTTGTTTGGTCCAACAAAAATTAAAAGTCTTAATGGTAATAATTTTGTTTTGTTTTAGTTAATGATTTCTCTAGATTTACATGGATTTTTTTTGGAACACAAAGATGAAGCTTTTTCGCGCTTTCATGTTTTTAAAAAAAGAGTTGAGAAAGAAAAAAATTGATTTTGCGCATAAAGAGTGATAGAGGTGGTGAATTTATTAACCATTCTTTTATCACTTATTGTGAAGAAAATAGAATTAAACATGAACTATCTTGTCCAAAAATCCCACAACAAAATGGAGTCATTGAAAGAAAAATCGCACTCTTTAAGAGATGGCTAGGACAATGATTACTGAATACGGACTCCCTCAATATTTATGGGCCGAGGTCGTAAACACTTCATGTTACATATCGAATAGAATTTAGTTTTGCAAAAACACTTTCAAAACTCCTTTTGAAATTTACTTTATGAGAAATCAAATGTTTCATACTTTAGAGTTTTCGATTGTAAATGTTTTATTTTGAACACCAAAGATAATTTAGGTAAATTTGATGTCAAATCTTATGAAGCTATATTTATTAGATATTCAAATTTTAGAACGGCCTATAGAGTCTTCAATAGGTCTACTTTGACTATTGAAGAGCCTATGCATGTCAAGTTTGAGTAATCTAATGCTTTTGTGAAGAATGTTATAGAAATTGAATCCTTAGGTGAAGACATGGAGAAAATATCTTTGAAGGACTCACCAACGCAAGAAGATAAGCCAAAGATGATGAACATGTTGAAATTCAAGATGTTGAAGTGGAGCCAATACAACCACTTTCAAAGGATTGGAGATATGTTACAAATCATCTCAAGGACCTCATCATAGGTGATGTATCCAAGGGGGTAACTACTCGCTCCAAACTCTATGATATTTGTGGTCATTTTGTATTCATTTCACATATTGAGCCCAAGAATATCCTCGAAGTCAAGGGCGACTCATATTGGTTGCTTACAATGCAAGAAGAGCTCAATCAATTTGAGCGCAATCAAGTTTGGCACATTGTTCCTGTCCCCATGATAAACCAATCATTAATACTAAATGAATTTTTAGGAATAAGTTAGATGAGTCAGAAAATATTATTAGGAATAAAACTAGGTTAGTTGCCCAAGGTTAGACCTAAATCGATAATATCAATTTTGAGAAAACCTTTGCACCTGTAGCACGGCTTGAAGTCACATGGATGACAATTGCTTTTGCTTTATTCAAAGATTTTAAACTTTTTCAAATGGATGTTAAAAGTACATTTTTGAATTATTTTATTTTAGAGGAGGTTATGTTGAACAGCCCCCCAGGGTTTATTGATCTTACATATTCGAATTTTATTTTTAAACTTGAAAGGCTTTATATAGTTTAAAACAAGCTCAAAGAGCTTAGTATGAAAGACTTTCTTTTTTTCTTATTTCAAATGATTTTGTGAAAGGCAAAATTGACACAACATTGTTTACAAAATATGTAGATAGTGATATCCTCATTGTGCAAATTTATGCTGACGATATCCTTTTTAGATATACAAATGAAATGCTATGTAAGGATTTTGAATCATGCATGAAGAATTCTATGATGGGAGAACTCAACCACTTTCTTGGACTCAAAATCAAGCAAAGAAGTGATGAGATTTCATACACCAAGCCAAATACACAAGAGAGTTTATCAAGAAATTTGGGCTTGAAGATGCAAAGATAAGCAAGATTTCTATGGGTACCACAATAAAGCTTGATAAGAATGAATAAGGTATAAAAGTTGACAGTAAACTCTATAGAAGCATGATTGGCAGTTTGCTTTACTTAACGGCTAGTAGGCCGGATATTATATTTAGTGTTTGTCTATGTGCTAGATTTCAATCTTGTCCTAAAGAGTCCCACTTGATTGCGATAAAATGCATTATTAGATATCTTAAGGACACTATTGAAATGGGCTTGTGATATCCGAAGACCACACAATTTTCAATGACGAGTTTTTCAGATACCGACTATATCGATTGTAGAGTGGATAGGAAGAGCACTAGTGAAACTTATCAATTTTTAAGAAATTGTCTAGTTCATGGTCTTTTAAGAAAAAATTCTGTAACCCTCTCAACTGCCAAGGGGGAGTATGTTGCGGCCGGGGCTTATTGTGCACAAATCCTTTAGATGAACATACTCTCATTGACTATGATTTGCATTATGACCATATTAAAATATTTTTCTCTAAAGAAATGTGTTGAAGACTCAAGGGTATTCAAGTATGTGATTAAAGTTTAAAGCACTCGATGTCGCTATTAGAGAAGTCTGCTTGAAGACAATTGTAGTCATTACGAACCTTATAAGAAAATAATATGTTTAAAGTGTAGAATATAGATTTGATGCACAAAAATACACATTTTCAAAATACAAGTTTTTATCGTATTAGTATTTTGCATTTTAGGTACTTGATACATGTTTTCAATTTTTTAAAATTTTATTTCATGTTTAGAACATGTATTTAATTGCCTATACATTGCTATATCTTTTAAAAACTGATATAAAATATTTTAAAAATAGTTTACATTTCAAAAATAGTTAGAAAAACATGTTTTGGCGCAGGTTAGTCAACTGAACGGTCGACTGTAGCCTATTATAGGCCAAGACGGTCGATGAGTGGTCGACCGATCCTCTGGCAGGGTTGAGCATATTAGTCGATCGACCAACTGGTCGACCGTTAACCCCAGTGGTCGACCGATAGATCAACTGACTGACACACCCCATGTTTCTGTTGGGTGCCGATCGACCGAGCGATCGACCGACCCTCTGAGAAAATTTTTATGACAGAGTCTGGTCGACCAGGCAGTTGACCGAGCCTGACGGCTAGTTCAAAAATGAACTATCGATCGACGGCCGGTCGACCGATGTTCTGACAAAAAGTCATAACGGTTAGTTTTCAGAATTTGTCTTTTGTTCTGATTTTTCCAACGGGCATTTTTTATTTTTCTTGATCGATTCTCTTTCCAAATGACCTGGTGAGCTAAACTAATAGTGCTTATGAGTTTTCTATATATATGGGTCATAGGAATAGGATTCATACAAGCATATACAAGAATAGACAACAAATTTCAAAAAGTTTTACAAGTTTTTGATAAATACATTGAAAATCAAGTTTTCAAGTTTCTAGTTTTCAAGTGCTTTCATTTCCAAAGCTATTTCAATTGGTTTTTCAGCTCTTAAATTCTTTCAGCTGAAGTTACTCTTACAAACTCCTTGAGCTTCAATTTATATCTACTATAAAGGAATTTATAAAGAAGAGAGTGCTTGTGATCTAATGGTCACCAAGATCTTTATAAAATCTCATTGGCTTTGTGCTACCTCTTATGCAGAGGATTGAGTGTTAGAGTTGTATGCTCTGATCTTGTGTAGACCATTGTAATTTCTTATTGTAAGATCTCTTTGTGGAAGATCCTATTGTGGATAGCAAAATCCTTCATGGCAGTGAAGGCGGGGACGTAGAGCGGTGGCTCAAACCTCGAAACAAATTCTTTGTATTTGCGATTACTTACCTCTCGATCTCTATCTCTTTACTTTGCTTATATTTGTATTGTTACTTCTCTTGCACATTCTATTTACTGCTTGCATTACATCATCATTGCATCACCCTCATCATTCTCATTTATCGGTCTTTACTCATCTCAATAAGAAGGCAATTGAGCACCTCAACTTATAATCTAAAAAAATTTTGAGGAGAAGTTCTAGAGTCCTTCACAGGAATTCGGCTTCAATTCTTGTTTTGAATGATCGGTTTGCATCATTTTTCATAGATAGTTATTATTTCGCATATGATTAGCATTAACCTATTCACCCCTCTCTAGGTGTATTTTTAGCATGGTTTCTAGGAGATTCTTATTTTGATAATCTAAACAATCGTAGAGAATTTAACATTACTGCCACTTCTCTATGCCATGATGAGGGCATTGGACAAGAAGGTTTTTGAAACATTTGAAATATTTTCAAAATGGTTCGTTAGGTTCCTTCTTGAACTGCATTATTTTTTCTCATAAGGGTGGTCTTATGGACAGGGTAGAACTTCTTTAAGAAGACTTTTATGAAATCATCCTACGATGTGATAAGGTTTTCTGCTAAACTATATAACCATTTCTTAGCTAGGTCCTTGAGGGCGAAAGGTACAAAATGTAACCTAACTGCATCATCTCCTAACTGTGATATCCTCATCATGAGGGATACCTCTTCAAATTTTCTTATGAAGAAGTATGCATCCTCAGACTCTAGACCATAGTAGTGAGAAAGAGTGTTGATCAATTGTGGCTTTATCTCAAAGTTTTTGCTTTCAGCTTCGAGAAGATGATTGCAAGATGAAAGTGATGTTCTAATAGGATAGAACCTAACCTCTAACGATATTCTATCCTCTAGCGATATCGGTTGTGTCATGATTTGGTTAAGTTGAGGTGGTGACTTAATCCTAATTAATCTAGATGTAATTGGATCTCTCGACCACACTTGTATGTAAAATCAATTCAAACCAATTCGCCAATCAAAAGGAAAAAAATCAATCATTCCTATTATAGGGTAAGCTTAGACCTTAATGACTCCTAACTTTAGATTATATGTAGGAGGTATATTGCAGACCTTAATCATAAGTTAATCGGCCAGGTATGTGGTAAGATTGATGGGAGCTATCTATCAAGACGAGCCTACTTAAGCCAAATCACCAATCTTCGAGGTTTCGCCTCTCAATCCCTACCTAGTCACCAACTTAGCAAGAGTTGAGTTCTAACAACTTCCTCCTTTAGTCAATCTCCTAGTGAGTCTGAGTTATTCTAGAGCCAACGTCTAGTTAATTTTAAATTAGGATTAGGTTGTGAGCGTAAGGAAGATGGTTTGTGGGTCAAGAAAGGGTAATGACATTCTCACCTTATATTATTTAGGGGTTTTGCCCTAAAGATGAATGTAGTGCACGTGTGTAAGTAAATAGAAAAGAATTTACTTAAAAGTAGTAAATCAGCCAAAATGTACTCCTAATCTACATGCAACGCGGACGTACCTCATCTTCAGCACTCTTCAAAAGAAATTAAAGAATTAAAATAGACACGTGCCTACAATGCAAGAGTCTAAATAGTTTTTTTAAGTTAATCAACAAATAAATTACTATTAAATTATTAGAGGTACGCAGTGTTAGCAAACAAAAAAATTCAATTGCAAGAAACAGTTAAACAATTTCAGGTAGCCCTGCAGAAGATAGGTTAGTAGTCAACTCAACTTAGCCGCGTTTGCGTGGCTTTTGCCGTGTTTGCGTGGCTTTGTGTGGGTTTAGGGGTTTTTCTTTGTATGCAGAGTCCTAACTAATTATATGTCTTTTTCTGCAAAGTATTTTCCTATTCTCCCAAGCTGCACACAGAAACAGAGAAAGTAGGGTTAATTAACAAAGGAAACTGTACCGTTCCCTCTCCGACAATGACGCCAAAATTTTGATTGACAGAAAAACAAAGAGTAAAAAGGAAAAGGTTAAGATAAAGAAGTTTTTCTGCTTTCTCGCAATTAATCCGCTATAATAAGAGCTAAATGGGTCGATCTGCAAGGTGAGATGCGATAGAAGCATTTTGATACGTTTTCTCTGTGTAAAACTTGAAAAGATGATGGTTATAAAAAAATTGATTCAATAAAAAGAGAGATCATCGCCCACTAATCATCTACCACAACTAAGTACTAGTCTATGAAGAATAAACATCATATTGAATTTAGAAAGATTAATCTTAGAGTGTTGCTTCAATTTCAAGTAAGTAGAATAAGATAGAAAGCAAACTCTAATTAAAGTACACTAATAAAATTAAACATTAGTTTATCAAAGTCTCTAGTATAGCATAAGAAAAATCATTTTAGACTTAACATTAAGCTTCAAAGTATCTAAGTATAAACTAAGAATAACCATTAAATAGTTTAACTTAATTTCATCACTAATTTTCAAGAATCTTAACTTAACTCTAGGGTTTCAAATAGGCATAGAATTCAATCAATTCATCTTATAGAATTAGACTTAGTCAGTGGAGAGGTTAGCAAACTACGAAGAAGATTAGTTACTCATATCATGGTGAAACTAGGCATGATGACTAAAGAGTGCATAAAATAAAGCAACTAAGAATTGAAGAACAAAAATTAAAAGAATATAAGAGATATAAAAAGAAAATAAGATTATTGAGTCGTCACTGATCCAATACAAAATCCTTCTTCTCTTTACAAATCTTCTTTTTCAAAGTAAAATACTAGAAAATATAATGAAAACTTGGAAAGAAAAAGATCTAAAGAAACCCTAAAACTTGATTTTCTGAGATGTCTCCCCTCTGTTACTCTACCTTTCTATTTAAGGGGATTCAAGTGGTAGAGTCTATGTAGAATACTCCCACCAAACTGTCATGCGTGCGACCTCAAGAAAGCTGCGTTTTCGCGACATTTTAGGAGAAAACGTGGCTTTTGGGTGGTATCAGTGTACGCGTTTTAGTGTGTGACTTCATCTACTCTATCCATCTGGAGATATATCCTCAGAATCTTCACTTGAAATTCAGAATTTAAAATAATCTTTTTTCTTAGATAACTTAGGAAACAAGTTATCTATAAATTCAAATTTAAACTTGAATCTCTCCTTTTATCTTTGACTTGGAGCTCAAGTAACTTGATTTAAATTGATTTTCTCCTTTATCTCTGAATTATGATAGGATTATCTCTGAATTTACTTGGGCTTGATGGGCTCTTGGGCTTTTTTAAACTTGTGGGCTTCTTTTGGGCTTTTTCTTTTCTCTTTTTGATTATGGAGGCCTGCCCATTACTAAACAATAAAATAATTTAATAGTAATGCTTTATTAAAAAACATGAAAATATGACAAAAATATGCACTTTTGATGAATAATCACACGTGTTATGGTGAATTCAATCGACACCGTCACTTCAGATCGCAGTACCTACCACGAACGTCGCATCGCACAAGAGGCAGTAATTTGATCAGCGCTGCGCCGGATGTGTCGAACATTTGAAGCCTTGCCAGACTGTATAGCCATGCACACCACTACAAGATAAAATCATAAATAACAAGCATCTTGAGTTCTGGCCTAGAAAGTTCTTATTTTATTATGCTCCCTTCTCTACATCGAAGACTCTGGAGAATCTAAAATCTCTCGTAGGAGAGTTCCCGATCTCTTTCAAAGAGAAGGGAGCAGAGGAGATATCTGTAGTGGTCACTTTCTGACCCGCCCAAGATCGTGATACATGTTTATCCAGCTTCTGATAGATGTGCCACGCATGGCTACTTCTAGAACATTTAGCCCAGTATCTTTGCTTAGTTCAAATTTTGATTGGATCAAGTGATTAACGAAAGAATCAGATCCGATTACAGAGATCTATATCCCTAAACCTAATCCTAATTCAAAGGAGATAGTTACCTCTCAGGTTCATCCTTATCTACAGCCAAGCGTGAAGCACAAGATAGAGATGGACTCTCTCCTATATCGATTCAAACCAGGGTGTTCAGCTCAACCGTTATTAAGATAAGGAATTTAGGTATTCAAACTGAGCAGGACTCATTAACCTTATCTATTTGATATGACTTATATAAATAGGAGATCTGTTCCAATCAGAAGGGGATCACGTTCACCCGAATTCAGATAAGCGTATTATAATCACCATTGACATAGTGAAACTTGTAACACCCCGATTATTTAAAATCCTAATTTAATATCCTAATATTTGATTTCGTGATCCGACAGAATTATTTAAGATGATGATTGAACGTGTTTTGTGTAAAATAGAATTTTTATTTATTTTAATTTTATTATGGGGGAAATTTGAAGTGAAATAAATATTTAATAATTTCAAATATAGGTGTAAGAATATTTTGGCATGTATATATATGGATATGGAACATATGTGCGTATATAAATATATACATTGCATGGATGTATTGAAATATTGTGTAAATACAAGATAATACAAGTAAATACCAAGAAAAATACCATAATTATATATTCATAATAGTTAGTGGAAGAGGGTAGGTATGCATGAAGTGGGTAGATAGATGGCTAAGATTTTATTTGGAAATGGTGGAGACATGTGGCATGAGTAGGGACATGTGGCTTCATGAGAGGAAGGGAGAGAAATTCATAGTGCAAATTTTGTTTGGGAAGGGGGTTATGTGTAAATGGAGGGATGAAAAAGTTTCCCATCTCTCTCTTTCCTTTCTCAGGCTGAAAGTTACGTTTCCTTTCATCTCTCCTAAATTAGGGAACCCTAGAGAGAAATTTCTCTCAAAACCCTCTCTCATTCTCATCTAAAAAATTTCAAACCCTAAAAGATCATCTCTATTCTCTCTCTCTCTCTCTCTCTCTCTCTCACTCTCTCTCTCTCAAGGATCGGGGCGGCCGAAGGGTCGGCCGGCCAAGGGCGGCCGGCCATGGGGCGCGGCGACCGACCATGGGCCGCAGCCGGCCGGCGGAGCAAGGTGAGGGAGTTCCAAAGTTTTCCTTTTTCCCTTTATTTTCTTACAAAATTTTGATGATATATCTTTAGATCTCTCGGTATATTGTTTGATCTCAAATGAAAATTTATAAATTTGTTGTGGTTATGATACTAGATTATGAGAAGAGAATGGGAAACCCTTCGATCTATTTTGATATAATTTTTATATTTCCGTGACAAAAATAAAATAACTTCATGACCTAACTCATTTTATTCTGAATAGAGTAATCAAATAAGAGAACTATTAGTGGTGAATTAATTTGGTGAAGGGATTTAAAGACATTTGAAACTAACCCAAAATTTGGGGACATTAGAAATGGGTGCAAATCTGTTCAGTTTTTATGATCTGTAAATTCAGAGGGAGTTCGCCTAGGTATTATGAGTAATAAGTATCATATTATATGTCGTTAGAAAGATAATCAAGGCAGCTTTCTAACGGTTCTTACCGTATCCCTATTGAAGGTCTGTGTTGAAAGTTATCGTCAAAATATGGCAAGTTGGTCAACACTACTGTGTTGCAAAATTTTAACCGATCAAGGAGTTTCTGATTATTTAGTATATTTTCTCAAATTAAACGTTCAATGTAATATATCGTTGGAAAGATAATCGAATCAACTTTCTAACGGCTTTTGCGGTGTCCCAATTGAGGGTCTGTGCTGAAAGTTATCATCAAAATAAGATCGGCTAGTCAAGATTCTTGAGTTGCAGAATTTTCTTTTATGATTGAGGAGTTTCTGAATTTTTATTTACCAGTTAACTCAATTATAAATGTCATTTAATAAACTATCAGAAAGGTGATAGTATCTCTAAGCACATGAATTTTAAACTTGCGTTGGTTGGACGTTAGGAATCCTTTGAGAAACAGTAGAAAACATAAATCATGTCGAAAATTAGTTTTCTCCTTATGAATTACCATTTAAGGGGAGGCCCATGAGAATTTTTTTAAAATAAATAGAGAGGCATGTTGCGCCAAGCTCAGAACTGAATACGCTCCTAATAATGAATGTGATATTTCATAAATTTTATATGTTTGTTTCTATTTAAGAGGTAACCCCAGAATCTGTCCTCGTAAATAATTAGAAAGAAGTTAAAAAGCCGGAAAGATTTTACTACTTGTGCCTAGTGGCAGTAAAGTGTATTGGGTTTTGGACGATGATACTTATTCTAAAATTTGGTAGGTTATGACTCGATATATTCTTGACGTAATAATTTTTGTTAAATTTTCAGTGTAACTAGTGAAATGATATAGAACGCTCCTATCAGATTTTATATAAATTTCAGAGTCTTGGTGCTAGATCAAGTGGTACTCTGGATCCAATAGCACTAGATTAGAATTCTCTGAGCTCAGCATAAAACAATATTCTCATGAAAGAGCTCTTATCCTTGTATTATATTATTTCAAGTTCAGGTAGGTATATTGTTGGGCATTTCTGCATCATTAAATAATTGCTGTTGCATTCGCCCAGACACTTGGAAAATCCGACATGTCTAGGGGTATTGATACATTTGGGTATGTCGAGCACATTCTGATGAGATGAATTATAGATCCAATCAATTGGTAGGACTAACACAAATCCTAATGGCAAAGGGAAAAGGGAGGCAACTGGAAGAATTACTCGACCCATCTCTCCTTCCGCACATGATTAGAAGCGAGATTCAAGAGGTTCAGGATAACTCAGGATTATGGCAGATGGCAAGTATTATAATTTTCAATAATAAGAAATAAGTTTTAATAACGCATGTTGTTACAAATTAATAACACTGTCCAATGTTGCGGGTTACAACTCACAGTCCCGAGCTAATAGGACTGTGATTTCCGACTCTATGATTGCGGGATAGGATTAGGCTGGAAATTTCATCGACAATATTCACAAGTTTGGAGTACTGCGATAGAAGGGTATAAAGGGGGAGATTGTAAACAAATTTTCATATTACTTGTCTATAAGAATTAACATGGTACTCACGTCACACCAGGCATTGATGTTTTAGACTTGAGCTGCTCGGAGGCAAATTCTGATACGGTCAGAGCAATGTATTGTTTATATAGGGTGTCTCAGTATCTTTATTTCAATAGCCCAGTGCACGTAGATCATCGAAGTAAATCATAGTGGTGAGATATTCTTCAAAATCAACTTCTAGGCAGTAAGTTCTCAAGTTTATGAGATTTAGTTTTCTAAATATTATATGCGAAGGTCTTGATTCATAAACTCATCATATATAGGTAATAAGGCTGCAGGAGCCCTTCGAAGCGTTTATTTAAACAACACTTCGTTGATTTCCCTGGCTATGAACAATAGCTAATTACTTTCTCAATAGGAAGAAAGATCTAATATTGATGGTTAACTATAAATTGATGCAACAAAAGACTACGAAGTAATATAGAGTAGATACCACATGGCTGTGAGCTAAGAAAACTATATCTTTTCATATTGCCTCATAAATATGTGAATTTTAGGCATGAGCAAATTATATCATTGATGTTGGTGTCCATAGAGGATACTTCGCTTTAAATTGTAAGATTGGAAATCAATAGTTACGTAAGTGGCAGTTATGAAAATCGTCAGAGATGGAACTGTTAATTACGAAGTCGGGAATCAAGGTTGGTAATGAATTGTCTAATCATATTGGTAGTCATTAA
Source organism: Agave tequilana (assembly GCA_038442645.1). Classification (NCBI taxonomy): domain Eukaryota; kingdom Viridiplantae; phylum Streptophyta; class Magnoliopsida; order Asparagales; family Asparagaceae; genus Agave; species Agave tequilana. Next base: position 84,005 of record JAVJIF010007141.1, read on the forward strand.
TTGACTAACTGACCGAATAATTATGGTATTAGGAGTTCTGTCGGAACCATACTAGACATATGAGCGTTAAGAAACTAGTGATGTTAAACGTATGAATGAAAGCTCGGGTGCGTTGATGTGACTAGAAATCCAACATTATTACTGATACTCGGGTGTAAATTATTATAAGATTTTCTCATAATAGATAACTTGTTGATATTGCTTATTCTTCATATGGTTATTGATACACTGTGCACCCACATCTAAGTGATGATTGTTTACAACCTTGATGTACGTTGAATATATAAGAAATTGATGGGGATGTCACATGAACATAACTAGAAAGTTGTATACCTATGTGACAATTATCTTTGCCCTCAAGCAACAATTTAGTATTTGTTTTGTTGATGAATTAATCTCCATGACGTGTATGCATTGTAAAATTTACGATCATGATTGTATGCTACATAATTGAATGTTGATGTGCTAGTAGCACAACTCAAAAGGCTAATACTTAACAAAGTAAATGAGAAGCTGACTCATTAAATGGAGATGAATAGATCACTACAGTATTAACTGGTAACTCATATATATGTATATACACATATGGTGTGTCATATATGGATGTTAATGGACATTAGTGTCAAACTAAAAGGTAAACTGCAATAAAGGGGTTGGTGTTCGTATTGTGACGAAATCATTATTTGTGCTTTGGAATGTGTGTGTGTGTGTATGTTTGTTACATCTTTTGCATTGGAGGAAGGGACCGGGCAGGAGCCGGTAGGAGGGGGAAGACGGTGGGATTGTTATATATATATTGGATGAAGGGGCCGTGCGGGAACCGGTAGGAGGGGGAAGACGGTGTTATTGTTGTATATACATACAAATATATATATAGGAGGAAGGGCCGTGCGGGAGCCGGTAGGAGGGAGAAGATGGGGAATTCTCACACTTCACTGTGGTTGTATATGCATGTGTATCATGTGTGTTGTGCACATCTCTAAGTATGATATGTGAATATCGTGAAGTGTAGTATGATTATGTGTGATCGCATTATCCATATGGATAAATTATACTTAGATGATATGGGGTGATATTGTGGTATTGTATTACCGAGACATATACTTACCCCCCATGAAACTTCGATTTTGATTGGTTGTACCTAATGTATGAGATATGAGTTATGTGATGATATGTGTCAAAAGTACTTAAAACAGAGCCATGCATAAGTTATAATAACTGAGAGAGTATCTTATTGAATTTCTAGACCAAGTAATCTACAACAGAAAAACTAAAGAAAGTTAAAGAGAATCAATTCTAGAGAAGTCAGACTGTCACATAGATTATATGGATCCTTGTGTTAATCATTCATTATAAGATATTGCTCTCTCATCGTTTCATTTGTTCATCTGTACTTTCTAAAATTGTTGAAGAAAGAAACACGCACCTTAATTATATTTTCCTTTCTTGATTCACTTTGATTCTCTCTCACTGAGCTGTCGAGCTCACTCCCTCCCAGTTTTATATTTCAGGTTGCTGTATGGCAGAAGAGCAGCTTGAGATTTAGGCGTTTGTTGAGAAGTTTATTATTAATGATTGTATTAGATTGTAATTTAGTTCCTGTTGGGAATCCTACTTGATGTATACTGATACCTTATGTACGTTTTGAGAGATGGATATGTATGAAGTAAGTTAGATTGTAATTATGGTGATGTGTTAAAGTTATAGTTAGATCTGTTTATATTGTTGATGCCGAGAGGAGTACTCTCGGGCATATGTTTTCTTTTGTTTCATATAAGTAGGCGATGTCAAGCCGAAATCATTATTTGAGGAATTAACAGGCCGTGGTGAGCCGAGGTATTATTATGATTGCTTGGGTGATTGTTAACTTTGACTTACATGTTTGATTTGAGAATAAGTGGACTGTTGTTGGTCAAAATTTCTGTAAATTGAAATGTATATTTGGGCATGTAAAATTTACAAAGGAAGTGCTGCCGAAAATTTTAAGAGCTTGGAATGATTATGATAATCTATCAATTAAAAGAATATTTTTGTTATAATGGAATTTATGAAATCTGGAACCGTTACAGTTGGCATCAGAGCTCAGGGTTTTCGCATAAGGATTTGACCTAGAGCAGGTATAGTAGGAAGATGATTGATTGATAGAACTGGTTGCTATGTTTGAATTGCATGCTTGTGCGTTGTATGTATATGAATGTGTTGTTTGATATGGGTAGTTTAAGGGGGTAGGAGTTCTTACGCGTATGATTAATCCCGAAGCGCAAGATATTTAGTCATTGCCTTATGTTTGGATTATGGTACCCACATGCCATAATTCGAATGTGCTCTGCTAGGGTGTGAGCCCTCAGTATGAGCTGCCAGTGGTATGGGACACTGAGTAAGGGAATGATTAAAATATCAAGCGAGTCAAGATTAATTTGGATCGTAAGGACATAGTGTAGAGGTGATTAGGGGATTATGAATTTTTGAGGTGAATAATCAAGAAAGATATTGCATCATAGAAAGATTTTGTGATAAGCAGGAAAAATGCAAAGATTTTATACTTACTCAGGTGCTAAGTTTCGAGGACGAAACTTTTGTAAGAGGGGTAAAACTGTAACACCCCGATTATTTAAAATCCTAATTTAATATCCTAATATTTGATTTCGTGATCCGACAGAATTATTTAAGATGATGATTGAACGTGTTTTGTGTAAAATAGAATTTTTATTTATTTTAATTTTTTTATGGGGGAAATTTGAAGTGAAATAAATATTTAATAATTTCAAATATAGGTGTAAGAATATTTTGGCATGTATATATATGGATATGGAACATATGTGCGTATATAAATATATACATTGCATGGATGTATTGAAATATTGTGTAAATACAAGATAATACAAGTAAATACCAAGAAAAATACCATAATTATATATTCATAATAGTTAGTGGAAGAGGGTAGGTATGCATGAAGTGGGTAGATGGATGGCTAAGATTTTATTTGGGAATGGTGGAGACATGTGGCATGAGTAGGGACATGTGGCTTCATGAGAGGAAGGGAGAGAAATTCATAGTGCAAATTTGTTTGAGAAGGGGGTTATGTGTAAATGGAGGGATGAAAAAGTTTCCCATCTCTCTCTTTCCTTCCTCAGGCTGAAAGTTACGTTTCCGTTCATCTCTCCTAAATCAGGGAGCCCTAGAGAGAAATTTCTCTCAAAACCCTCTCTCATTCTCATCCAAAAAATTCAAACCCTAAGAGATCATCTCTCTCTCTCTCTCTCTCTCTCTCTCTCTCTCTCTCTCGCGGATCGGGGCGGCGGCCATGGGGCGCGGCGACCGACCATGGGCCGCAGCTGGCCGGCGGAGCAAGGTGAGGGAGTTCAAAAGTTTTCCTTTTTCCCTTTATTTTCTTGCAAAATTTGATGATATATCTTTAGATCTCTCGGTATATTGTTTGATCTCAAATGAAAATTTATAAATTTGTTGTGGTTATGATACTAGATTATGAGAAAGAGGATGGGAAACCCTTCGATCTATTTTGATATAATTTTATATTTCCGTGACAAAAATAAAATAACTTCATGACCTAATCATTTTATTCTGAATAGAGTAATCAAATAAGAGAACTATTAGTGGTGAATTAATTTGGTGAAGGGATTTAAAGACATTTGAAACTAACCAAAATTTGGGGACATTAGAAATGGGTGCAAATCTGTCCAGTTTTATGATCTGTAAATTCAGAGGGAGTTCGCCGAGGTATTATGAGTAATAAGTATCATATTATATGTCGTTAGAAAGATAATCAAGTCAGCTTTCTAACGGTTCTTACCGTATCCCTATTGAAGGTCTGTATTGAAAGTTATCGTCAAAATACGGCAAGTTGGTCAACAATACTATGTTGCAGAATTTTTAACTGATCAAGGAGTTTCTGATTATTTAGTATATTTTTCTCAAATTAAACGTTCAATGTAATATATCATTGGAAAGATAATCGAATCTACTTTCCAACGGCTTTGCGGTGTCCCAATTGAGGGTCTGTGCTGAAAGTTATCATCAAAATAAGATCGGCTAGTCAAGATTCTTGAGTTGCAGAATTTTCTTTTATGATTGAGGAGTTTCTGAATTTTCATTTACTAGTTAACTCAATTATAAATGTCATTTAATAAACTATCAGAAAGGTGATAGTATCTCTAAGCACATGAATTTAAACCTGCGTTGGTTGGACGTTAGGAATCCTTTGAGAAACAGTAGAAAACATAAATCATGTCGAAAATTAGTTTTCTCCTTATGAATTACCATTTAAGGGGAGGCCCATGAGAATTTTTTTAAAATAAATAGAGAGGCATGTTGCGCCAAGCTCAGAACTGAATACGCTCCTAATAATGAATGTTGATATTTCATAAATTTTATATGTTTGTTTCTATTTAAGAGGTAACCCTAGGATCTGTCCTCGTAAATAATTAGAAAGAAGTTAAAAAGCTGGAAAGATTTTACTACTTGTGCCTAGTGGCAGTAATGTGTATTGGGTTTTGGACGACGATACTTATTCTAAAATTTGGTAGGTTATGACTCGATATATTCTTGACGTAATAATTTTTGTTAAATTTCCAGTGTAGCTAGTGAAATGATATAGAACCCTCCTATCAGATTTTATATAAATTTCAGAGTCTTGGTGCTAGATCAAGTGGTACTCTGGATCCAATAGCACTAGATTAGAATTCTCTGAGCTCAGCATAAAACAATATTCTCATGAAAGAGCTCTTATCCTTGTATTATATTATTTCAAGTTCAGGTAGGTATATTGTTGGGCATTTCTGCATCATTAAATAATTGCTATTGCATTCGCCCAGACACTTGAAAAATCCGACATGTCTAGGGGTATTGATACATTTGGTATGTCGAGCACATTCTGATGAGATGAATTATAGATCCAATCAATTGGTAGGACTAACACAAATCCTAATGGCAAAGGGAAAAGGGAGGCAACTGGAAGAATTACTCGACCCATCTCTCCTTCCGCACATGATTTAGAAGCGAGATTCAAGAGGTTCAGGATAACTAAGGATTATGGCAGATGGCAAGTATTATAATTTTCAATAATAAGAAATAAGCTTTAATAACGCATGTTGTTACAAATTAATAACACTGTCCAATGTTGCGGGTTTACAACTCACAGTCCCGAGCTAATAGGACTGTGGTTTCCGACTCTATGATTGCGGGATAGGATTAGGCTGAAATTTCATCGACAATATTCACAAGTTTGGAGTACTGCGATAGAAGGGTATAAAGGGGGAGATTGTAAACAAATTTTTATATTACTTGTCTATAAGAATTAACATGGTACTCACGTCACACCAGGCATTGATGTTTTAGATTTGAGCTGCTCGAGGCAAATTCTGATATGGTCAGAGCAATGTATTATTTATATAGGGTGTCTCAGTATCTTTATTTCAATAGCCCAGTGCACGTAAGTAAATCATAGTGGTGAGATATTCTTCAAAATCAACTTCTAGGCAGTAAGTTCTCAAGTTTATGAGATTTAGTTTTCTAAATATTATATGCGAAGGTCTTGATTCATAAACTCATCATATATAGGTAATAAGGCTGCAGGAGCCCTTCGAAGCGTTTATTTAAACAACACTTCGTTGATTTCCTGGCTATGAACAATAGCTAATTACTTTCTTAATAGAAAGAAAGATCTAATATTGATGGTTAACTATAAATTGATGCAACAAAAGACTACGGAGAAATATAGAGTAGATACCACATGGCTGTGAGCTAAGAAAACTATATCTTTTCATATTGCCTCATAAATATGTGAATTTTAGGCATGAGCAAATTATATCATTGATGTTGGTGTCCATAGAGGATACTTCGCTTTAAATTGTGAGATTGGAAATTAATAGTTACGTAAGTGGCAGTTATGAAAATCGTCAGAGATGGAACTGTTAATTACGAAGTCGGGAATCAAGGTTGGTAATGAATTGTCTAATCATATGGTAGTCATTAATTGACTAACTGACCGAATAATTATGGTATTAGGAGTTCTGTCGGAACCATACTAGACATATGAGCGTTAAGAAATTAGTGATGTTAGACGTATGAATGAAAGCTCGGATGCGTTGATGTGAAAAGAAATCCAACATTATTACTGATACTCGGGTGTAAATTATTATAAGAGTTTCTCATAATAGATAACTTGTTGATATTGCTTATTCTTCATATGGTTATTGATACACTGTGCACCCACATCTAAGTGATGATTGTTTACAACCTTGATGTACGTTGAATATATATGAAATTGATGGGGATGTCACATGAACATAACTAGAAAGTTGTATACCTATGTGACAATTATCTTTGCCCTCAAGCAACAATTTTAGCATTTGTTTTGTTGATGAATTGATCTCCATGACGTGTATGCATTGTAAAATTTACGATCATGATTGTATGCTACATAATTGAATGTTGATGTGCTAGTAGCACAACTCAAAAGGCTAATACTTAACAAAGTAAATGAGAAGCTGACTCATTAAATGGAGATGAATAGATCACTACAGTATTAACTGGTAACTCATATATATGTATATACACATATGGTGTGTCATATATGGATGTTAATGGACATTAGTGTCAAACTAAAAGGTAAACTGCAATAAAGGGGTTGGTGTTCGTATTGTGACGAAATCATTATTTGTGCTTTGAAATGTGTGTGTGTGTATGTTTGTTACATCTTTTGCATTGGAGGAAGGGGCCGGGCAGGAGCCGGTAGGAGGGGGGAAGACGGTGGGATTGTTATATATATATATATATATATAATATATATATATATATATTATATATATATATATATATATATATATATATATATATATATATATATTGGAGGAAGGGGCCTTGCGGGAACCGGTAGGAGGGGGAAGACGGTGTTATTGTTGTATATACATACAAATATATATAGGAGGAAGGGGCCGTGCGGGAGCCGGTAGGAGGGAGAAGACGGGGAATTCTCACACTTCACTGTGGTTGTATATGCATGTGTATCATGTGTGTTGTGCACATCTCTAAGTATGATATGTGAATATCGTGAAGTGTAGTATGATTATGTGTGATCGCATTATCCATATGGATAAATTATACTTAGATGATATGGGGTGATATTGTGGTATTGTATTACCGAGACATATACTTACCCCCCATGAAACTTCGATTTTGATTGATTGTACCTAATGTATGAGATATGAGTTACGTGATGATATGTGTCAAAAGTACTTAAAACAGAGCCATGCATAAGTTATAATAACTGAGAGAGTATCTTATTGAATTTCTAGACCAAGTAATCTGCAACAGAAAAACTAAAGAAAGTTAAAGAGAATCAATTCTAGAGAAGTTAGACCGTCACATAGATTATATGGATCCTTGTGTTAATCATTCATTATAAGATATTGCTCTCTCATCGTTTCATTTGTTCATCTGTACTTTCTAAAATTGTTGAAGAAAGAAACACGCACCTTAATTGTATTTTCCTTTCTTGATTCACTTTGATTCTCTCTCACTGAGCTGTCGAGCTCACTCCCTCCCAGTTTATATTTCAGGTCGCTGTATGGCAGAAGACCAGCTTGAGATTTAGGCGTTTGTTGAGAAGTTTATTATTAATGATTGTATTAGATTGTAATTTAGTTCCTGTTGGGAATCCTACTTGATGTATACTGATACCTTATGTACGTTTTGAGAGATGGATATGTATGAAGTAAGTTAGATTGTAATTATGGTGATGTGTTAAAGTTATAGTTAGATCTGTTTATATTGTTGATGCCGAGAGGAGTACTCTCGGGCATATGTTTTCTTTTGTTCATATAAGTAGGCGATGTCAAGCCGAAATCATTATTTGAGGAATTAACAGGCCGTGGTGAGCCGATGTATTATTATGATTGCTTGGGTGATTGTTAACTTTGACTTACATGTTTGATTTGAGAATAAGTGGACTGTTGTTGGTCAAAATTTCTGTAAATTGAAATGTATATTTGGGCATGTAACATTTACAAAGGAAGTGCTGCCGAAAATTTTAAGAGCTTGGAATGATTATGATAATCTATCAGTTTAAAAGAATATTTTTGTTATAATGGAATTTATGAAATCTGGAACCGTTACAAAACTTCTCTCTCCATGATTTTTCCTTTCGGATTTTTCACATATTTTCATTATGTTTGCGATTGATTTTTTTTGTGATTTGGCTACATCCACTTTCCTATTTTGGTGCGTGGACTAATTCTTAGAAATTATTCACTACAATATTATATTAATTTCGGCTAACATTAGCCTACATATCAAATCTAAAAGTACATCACTTAATTATAAAATCAAATATTTCAGTATTCACATCACTTTCAAAAGATCATCAATTATATGGTGTTCAAACTATCTCAAATATAGAACTGATATATATATATATATATATATATATATATATATATATATATATATATAGAGAGAGAGAGAGAGAGAGAGAGACTTGTGTCATTCAAGAAAGATTCGAGGCCGAAGCCTTCCTACTCAATTAAAACTCTATGACACCCAAATGCAAGATTCACTCTGTTGAAGGTGATTAACACTATTTCAAGTAACTAAAAATTAAAAATCATATATTTTGAATATTTTTTCTCATCCATCAAGTAGGCACAAAATGAACGATCGAAATAGTGAGTTGGTTAGTTTAACAGTGTAGAATATTTAAAATCTAACAAAAATTGGTGTGTGAAGATTTTTAAGAGTTTAAATCATGATGAAATGATCAAATTTTGAATTTGTATGTCTAAAGATTTAGATCTATGTAATATGCTATTTTTGAAGTCAATTTTGCGTCTACTTGATGGATGGACAATATTCAAAATACATAATTTTTAATTTTTAGTTACTTGAAATAATATAGATCAACTTTAGTAGAATGGATCTAACATTCGGATGTCATAAGGTTGTATTTGAGTGGAAAGGATTCGGCCTTGAATCCTTCCAGAACGATGCCAGAATAACATAAGTTTATATATATATATATATATATATATATATATATATATATATATATATATAGTGAGTTGATCCCTAAGAACGGTTCTCACGGATTCCTGTGAGAACTTTCACGTGGGCCGTCGGATCTGATAGAGATCTAGTTTTATTTGATTTGATCTATCAGATCCGACGGCCCACGTGAAAGTTCTCACAGAAATCCGTGAGAACCGTTCTTAGAGGATCAACTCCCTATATATATATATATATATATATATATATATATATATATATATATATATATATATATATATATATATATGTGCGCACACACACAAAAATCACTTAAATCACTATCAATCGACCCATATACATACTGAAACTCGAGTATTTTCATTTTATACAAAAAAGATATTTAACAAAATATAAACACAAGTGCTAACAAAATACTGTTCGATCCTCCTTTCTGCTTGTAAGACCTCAAGCTAGACTTTTACTCTTACCATGATCTGAAATGGAGTTAATAATAATAAGTTGAGCTTGAATGCTAAATTTATACTCCAATCAAACTTACATGAATGCATGCTTAAAAAACTAATTGTTTCACATCTCTGATATCTGTTTTTAATTGTATAAGAAATTCAACTCCTTATAAGTTCTTAACTTCTTACCCAGTCTTCTTTTATCTTTCTTATAACATCAGTGTTTCAACTACTCGACACAGTTCCGTGTCTTATCAATTTCATAATCAATGATGCACTAATCACATACCTTGCTCTTATGGCACACATTAATCATATTTAAAAGTGATTCATATATTACGGTATCAAACTCATATAGCTTCACCAATCATACACTAATTATAAATTCACACAAAGACAACTATTCAATTATCACACTTAGTGAATGAGCCACACATACATTTGCACACACATCACACGTGTACACCATTCACACTCCCTTTTCTTTGATGAATGAGTACCGAACATAAACAAACATATCCCATTCACACTCCCTTCCTTCGACGAGGGATACAAACTTCTACTCCATCAATAACTTTGCTAATAACTCTAGCAATTCATCATTTACATAAATATTCACATTCACATTCACATACACACATAATTCATATTCACAAACATAGAATCATGCAAAAATCACAATCAATATTTGTCATGAGTCTACGCAATTATCGGATAACTTTTCAAAGTTCTTATAATATCATTTATACAGATACATGCCAGTGAGTTACATACCATCATATTCATATATTTTCAAGTTTATATATAACATGAAGTTAAATTTATTGGGTAATTTATCAATACATAATCACATGCTTATTGATTAAGTTATAGTTATCATAACTAGTATCTGATTCTAACTGAATATCCACAAAACAATTTCTGATTAGGGTTCATGATATAACTGCATCAATTTTATAAGTTCGGTATACATTATAGTTGTAAACAATCATCACATATATATGCATGAATAGATATGTCAAGTGGTACACGAAGTTATAGTATTATCAGTTATAATCATCTCTACTGGACTAGGGTTAATGTAGTTAAGTTAACTACCAAATCATGTTTTAACAATTTTTTAATCAAGATTCACAATTACTCATGTACGTTATTATCACCACGTAGTTAAGTTTTCAATTCATTTCATATGAATCCCACTAATTGGAGATATGTTACTCACTTGGATTGCCAATTCTCTGATACTCGAATAGTTGGATCACCACCTCATGTGAGAAATTTCTAGTATATAATTCAAACTCGATTTAGTATTAATTATTCACCATGAAAGGTTAGGAATTACCTTAGAAATTATTTAGGTTTTAACCAATTGAATTAAGTATCAAAACCTATACACTAAGGTGTGCACGTGCCCTCTGGCCTCGTCCCTTTAACCGTTCCCGCTCGGTCGTCCGCTCGGCCCATCAGCCGCGCCTTGTGCTCTGCGCCCTGTACTAATAAAAATTCATAAATGTACACCAAGATACACACACAGACATATTCCTATTTACACATATATATTAATTATTTACAAAAAATAGAGATTTGTTCTTTTAAATTTTTATTAGTCATATGTTAAAAATTGGTGTGTGTGTGTATATATATATATATATATATATATATAATATATATATATAATCCAGATTTTTGATAATCAAGATTAATTAAAATCGAGTGTTACATCTATGTTTATATCTGGAAAGGAAGCAACCAATAGAAAATTGGTTTGAAATCCTAGAGAAGAGGCTTTTAGGTAGTGGAGTACGCTGGTTGGTGGCTGACCCACTATACATCGCGTGTCCACTCTCTTTTGCTCAATCTCTCTTACTTTCCCTCTCTCTGTTACTTGTTTATTTCTTATTACATTATTATTGTTTCATTCTTTTGTTATCACAATATTGTTTTCATCCAATCAAACATCGAGTTACACTTTGAAGTAGTGTTTAGTTAGATTATTGAAATATATCTATATAGTTGTTCTATAATTGACCTATATTATCATATATATCTATCCAATCTAAATTGAGTGTTATTTGTTTTGAATTACATGCAAATCATATATACCCCCTTCTAGAGGTGCCATACTGATTTTCTGGTGCTGCCTCTTGTTTTTTCTCATCCACCAGCTCTTTCCCATCTTCCTTGTTCTTTTCTTGTACCGAATGCACCAATAGCCACCTGCACAATCTTTTTACTTTCTTGGTGGGTAGGTTTTATTTTGACGGACTCCCTCTCTCTCCCTCTCTCTCTCTCTCTCTCTGCTTTTCAATATGTTGGCATTTTTTGTCCTCAGCTCAATAAGATCAATTAGCCCACACCCTTCATAGTACAGCCGACTCCAACATGATGGGACATTTTGATGCAGAAAATATTTTTGTGTTCCACTAACCTCATAGGTAGTGTATATAATACTATTGCTCTTGTGCTTGAAAGAGACTTTCATCTCCTTAGTTCTGATTTGGACCCTCTATCGTGCTTTTATGGGGGATGATCATGACTAACACCTTTCAAGAACCAACCTTGGAAGGGCACGCGGTTTGAAAAGGATGGGGTGCTTACTAGCTAGGCATTATTTTTTTTGTCATCATCATTATCCATGTAATAGAGTAAATTGTTTGAAAATGTTGATAGAGGTACATTCTTTTTCATGGAGTCTACTATATGATTTTGTTACATAGAGACTTTCTAGCTTTTTGTGTTGATATGTGTTGAATTCTTAGCAATGGTATTATCATTTTTGCTTCACTCATGAATATAAATAGAAATAATATTTTGGTTTTGTACCGTATTCATTGGATATCTTCAGTCATCTTGTTATCTTCTGGTTCCTCCTAGTCTCAGTTGCCAGGACCGTTCATTTTTATTTTCAAATTATATATTGCAGTTCTCCTTGTTGTTCATATTTTTAGATTGGTGGAGTGTTCAATCAGTCGACCACTCTTAATAGAGCATGAAATATGACTTTCCAAAATGGATCTATCAGTCCTTTTGTTAGGATTCGATATATGCTTGATATCTTTTGTAATATGAATTATATTAATGAAATTTTGAGCTATAACTCACTCTATTTAAACAAAGAAAGAAAGGAAAAAGAGAAGGTGAAAACAACTAAAAAAATTTCAACAACTCCCACTATGGAGTTATATTCAATAAAATGGGCGATTTTCTTATGTGTGTTTGTATCAAAATATTTGGAGATATTAAGCCTTTTCAACTTCTACAGTCTGTTTATGATTAAAGAGTTTTAGAAGATTTTAAAGATTGACTGAAAATTACTGTGTCAATAACAAAACAAATAGCTAATTTGTGCCTTTCTTGCCATCATCTCTTGTGACGCATATATATCCTTTTGGATAAATGCAAGGCATCTTTCTCAGTAACAACGAGTCTCTCTCTCAAAATGCACCACTACCAGGTCGATGTGATGTGGATTCTTGACATCGTCCACCTGAGTTTTATGAGAGCAACGCTGAAGAAATATTATTCTCTTCATTGCGTTCTGTTGAAATTATCATCCAAGAATGCCCATAAAGAATCCACTATGACGGCAATTTGAGAGTGACTTCATGCATTATTGCAGGATATGGAAAGGATAACATCAACAAGCAAAATATTTTGAGTCAGTGATGCAAACTCTGAGATTTTTTTCTTCTTTTTCTTATTCTCTTTTCAGTGAATCCAGCATCCAGATTCTAATTATAGTTTAAGGTTAACCAAATCTAGTTTAAGGTTAACCAAATCTCTAATTGCCAAGAAATTTTAAGTACAGAATTCATTCCAGCTACTTAAATGGATATAACGAAGGTGATCCAGCTCAAAGCTTCTTGTAGCTTTCATGAAAGAAAGCAGAGAGAAGGGGGAAAGCCTTAGCTTTCACTTTTCTTAGTCAAGAATCCATGTCTCTTTCTTTCTTTTTTGCTGTTAAAAGACATTTAAATAGATTCGATGAGTGAGAAAAAGTTGATTCTGCGTCCAATTATGTTTGTCAGATTTGGGAATAAGCCAATCTAATTCCATGCAATATTTAGCTTAAAACATAATAAATTTTGATCGGCCAAAATAAAAAATTTCTATTGTCGAAGCACCAAATTATTTATGTATTTTTTTACTTAAAATGAAAGACAAAGGCTGTTGGCAACATACTTGCAACTATATCCTACACGACTATATATGAACAAACATATTAATTTATTTTAGTATTAGATAAAATGCAACTTGTTTGTAAGGCCATTTTTTTAAAATTTAAATACAATTAATGCATTGCTGTACAAAGAATTTTCGAATTTAATCGCGATTTCTGGCATTTACATCTCCATCTTGTTGACACCATGTCTTTGTCGACCAGATCATAGCCCAAAAATACTATGTTGACCAAAAATTTAAATTATTGTTGAGTTCTTATTCATTATAATTAACTAATTTCATTGTTTTTATCATTGTTATAATTCTTGTTCCTTGTCTCTGTCTTTTTCTAGCTGGATATTTCTCTTTCATTAATTTGTAACTCAACTTTTTGTTATATGCTCACTCTCTTTTCTTCAAACTTTTATTAGAATTTATCAGAGTTCTTTGTGGGCAAATTGCTCCCAAATTCTGAACTTGTAATATGGTTATTGTTAATTAACATAGGTTCTGAGTACTTCAAAAATAGATTTAAGCTGCAAATATTGGATCTATATGTCATCTGACGAGTAAAAAGAATGGAGAAAAATGCTAAAAATTAAGCAATCAATTCATTCCTTCAATTGATCATAATATGTCTCCATAATCAACTCATGCAATTTAGCCAGCCATTGCATGAGAACACAACGAACATAAGATTTTTACTAATAGGTAAAACATTTGGGGGGTGGGGTGGGACGATGAAGAAGAAGAAGAACAATATGCATGAAAATGAAAAACAACGCGAAAAAATCAAATCAAAGCCAAGCGTCAGACTTGCCTAACAATCCCAAGACACATCCATCAACCCTTCCTCCTCTTCACTATCCTCCTCTGCTCTTCTTGCTTGCTATCACACTTGTTCCTCTTCCCCACCGGACTTCTTCCTCGTAGATAACTGAATTATCTTCTGACGATTCCATGCAGACAAATTAAAAGCCAGAGCAGCCATGGCCTTTTCCCAAGAAAGATGAGAGAGATCCTAACTGCCAACTTTGACTTCAATTCTCATAGGAGGAAGAGGATGATAGATAGAGGAAGGCTAGCTCTCTCACATATCTGCCACCTCTTTGATATTTTGAGACAAAGGGATTGGTTGCTCAGCCCCACTTCTCAATGGAAGAAAAAGAGAAGCATAGAGGGGGAAAGGACACAAACTGCAACGAAGACTGCACCTCATGCCCCTCCATTAAATTATTGGCTCCCCTAGGTTTATCTTGCGCTAAGTTTGCAACAAGGAGGGGGGGAAAAACTTAAGAAACAAGACAGGTTGGATGTTGATCACTTGTTAATTATTATGCCCAAAAAATTTCATGTTTGTGCTGCTAAAGTTTTACTCAATTAAACACTGTTCAAAGGATGGGATTCAATGTTTGAGTAGTGGTTTGATGGAATTTGTACCCTTAATTCAATGGTGAGTTCTTGATGTGTGCCCCAGCCATTCAATCCATTGTTTGCCAGAAGGACTTAAATGGACCTCTTGGTTGTAAATTTCATGTGAAATTTAGTTACCTTTTCACACTATTTTGATGCAACTCCTGAGGTCTTATTTGGTTGGAGGTAGTATAATGCTAACAACGCTACAAATGTCGGATGATGATTATTACTTGATACTCTCCAGACCTCTTTCTATTTAAAAAGGCCCATAAGTAAATCTCTTACATTAGAATAGATTAAGTAAGTCCACTGAGATGGAGATCATATGTCAGTCTCTTAAAGTAGAACAATATTTATGAGTCAATTAGCATTACGTGAGTGGTAAAAACCATTCTTGTGCATTATTAAAATCTCAAAAGCCAAGAGTTTAAAATCATTGCAAGCATGGTGCTACAGTTCTAACAATGATTACCTTGCTAAGTCAAGACTGATTGTACACATATAAAACTTGTATGTTTAGGTTCCTGTTTTTCCTGTTTTACAACACATTCTAAAATACTATAAAATCATTCTTAGACTCAACTGGCCTTATTTCTGATTTGGGGTTCTTTAGTATTTAAAAGACTTTGCATTTGTAAATTCAAGAATTAGTAGTATGATAGGTTTAATTTTATTTATTTATATATTTATTTTGAAAAGAAGTAGTGTTGTGATCAATTTGAAAAGGTCTTCCACCAATTTTCATTTTGAATATCCCCTTAATGAAAATAAAAGTTGGGGATAGACAATACCTTTTTAATGTAAAGCAAGATTTAAGATAAAAACTAATGTATTTTCCAATCTTAATGCTTTTACTTAAAATAAATTCTTTCATATCAATAAGATACTTTTTCCTTAAAAAAAATGTCAATAAGATACTTCTTCAAAACTTAGAGAAAACAGAATTTTCCAATACAAAACTCTATTAAGAAATAGAACAACCAGGAACAAAAATTCCATCAATTTAAGGTAGAGTTGATTTCATTAGCCCTAGATAAGCTCAACTCTCCCAAAAACTTTTGGCAAGCTCTCAAACATAATTTATTGCCTATTCTTCTTGTATCATTACTATACATTAATATATTCATAGTCTTTGTTGCATATTCTTCTTGTACACCTATCACCCAATGTTAAACAATAATTGACCAAGTCTCTGTCTCTCTAATCAAAAGATTAACATAGAAAAAATCTATAGGTTAGAGGTTGGGGCATTGTTGTCACAAGCTAAAACGCTCTTCGCTGAGCATATCCTTTGTGGATTGGTGGTGGTGGGAGGGTGAATACCCTTAGTTTAATGAACAATGTGAAAAGGTCTTTAAGCTAAACAACAAGATTAGTGAAATTAATCAAGAATTAGTACGATGTCTTATTAGGATAATGCCATTGGTATCTCAACTTAACAATGATAATAATAAACTAATGGAGATTGGAAGGTAGGAGCATGCCTTTGTTCTCCACTAAACTATCTCTTGTGCTATAACGTTTCTTCTCACCAAGAGAACAACAAAAAAAAAAAACGTCATTTTCCAAACTCTGTCGCGTTTCCATTATCAAGCAATAATGCTGTTAACCAAACTCCATTATGTGCTAGAGTAATGCAACGTACACCCAAAAACTATAGTGACTGAAGAAAGCGACAAATAGTGTTTGCAGAGATCTCAATGAATGAAAAAACTGTAAAGAGAAGCCAGTGTTAGGTTTTAGATATTAGTTATATGCCCATGCGCTAACATAACAGGTGCATGCTCTTTGTAACTTTTTAGAGAAAATGTGGAACATGCCCATCCTATTTCATTAAGGAGCCAATACTTACTAATAAATATAGTTATTGACACGTCTTAAACCTTCTACCTTTCTTCATGAAGCCCCTGAGTACATACTTAACCTGCGGGTACTCTCATTGTTGTCCAAAATCAAGAAGAATAACCTCCCCATTGTAGTACTCCTATGGAACTTCACGCTGTCTCTACCTCTGGAGGCAGCACATTATATTTCAATTTTATCTTTGAATCATAGATATTTCTTGTCATATTCCACCATAACCGTTAAAGTTTCAAGTCGCCTAATATCAATAATATCATCCGGCGATCAGAAACAAGACACTCAGAGTCTTACCTCAACCCTCTATTGTAAGTTTTCTATTTCTCAGTGTGGTCAAACTAGGAATAACCCCTCCTTCCCAGAGGCGGAGGAGGAGGGCTGGGGCACGTGCCTTCCACCACCACCCCCACCCCCCAAATTCCACTGAAAAAATCTTGGGCACATGTTTAGCCCAGTCAGGCATAGCCTCAAAGTCAATCTCTCTCCCTCTTTCCCTACAGGCCCAACATTCGGCCAAATCTCTCTCTTCCTCCTCCAGGATTAGGACCCGATCTTTCTCTCTAAACTCTCTATGTGTGTGACTCGATGGTCGATCTAGACTCCAGTCTCTCTCTCCCCTAGGGTTTCGGTCGGTGACTTACTTTCTCTACCACCACCCTTGCCGCCGCCACCAGCACCGTCCATCACCAGCCCGAGTCGGGCTTCAATGTCGATCTCAGTGAGAAGAAGTCGTTCATCAGGGAACATGTCAATCTATTCCTAAGCGAGCTCAAGAATGAGAAGGAAGAAGAGCCGGAGGAGGAGGACAAGAACGAAGTGAAAGAAGAGGAGGAAGAGGAGTTCGTTTCAAGTTGCTCCTGTTTGCATTTTTTGTGTTGTGGATGGGTCTCTATTTTAGCTAATTATGGTTTAGTCCATTGACTCTCTCTCTCTCTCTCTCTCAGATCAGATCGCAGGTAGGTTTCACGGGGCCTAATCCAAATCTGATAGAATCTCTGGTACAATTTCAATGTCGTTTCTCCATCCTTTCGATTTATAGTTTCCCTCAATAGATTTTATCTTCTTTTTCGTTTGTGAGGCCATTTTCTGATTTGGGGTCTTGGATCTTGAACAATGAGGGTCAGTGCCAGTTTCCATCGAAATGTGAGTGATTTTGCCTTCGATTTGGATAATGTTGATTCATTTACGATATTTTGTGCTAAAAGTCTTAATTTTTGGTAGGTTTTGGATTGTTCGTTTGATTCTTTTGCCTTTTTTGTGTGAAATTCATAAGATTGGTGATTGTCACACCCCGCATCCCAAAATACGCTAGAGCGGAGACGTGACGAGAGTCGACGACGCATATACGCAAGAAAAAGACCTTACGTATACGTGCTAAGCCTTAAGTTAACCCGAGCAAATTATAAAAATCCACTACGATAAATCAAAATCACTGCAATAGCACATATAGATGTCCATACATAATAACATTTGAGTACGAAAAATAGAATGGAACAACAACTGATAATAATGTATAGAGAATTAAGGAGAGAACAAGAATACAAGAGAGGTAATAGTACCGATGATCCAACAAAGGTAAACTCCAGAATCCTCGTGAAGCGCACGAGCTCATCAACATCTAATCACTAAAATAAAATATTTAATATCTGAATGTGTAAATCCAGGTCGTTAGAAAGTGGCCCAATGAGTTGAGAAAAAAAGGGAAAGGTGCTTATGCGTATAATCAGTGTGTGTATATCACTATACTAATAAAAACACAGAATAAAAAATTTCATGAATAAAACTATAAATAAAAAGTAACTTATAACTGTAAAACGAATAACTAATGTCAAAGATGTGATATACCATTTGTATCTAATCTGATTGTTTATTATTAACCTAACTGATGTGGCACTTAACTGCGTCCCATACCACAGTCATTTCCCACATATTAAACAATATTACCGTTGTTGTAACCGCTTGCCAATTGTAGTGCATGTGTTTTGGAAGGGTACCGTGCATACCCGGTACCACGGTCTAATACCCCTGGAACTGAACAAGAGGGACTGCAAGGCACAAATAACTGAAGACCACATCCCCGCACAAAGAATAACTAGTGTGGCGCCATAATCCGGGCATAGCCCTAATAATTGAGAACAGAATAACCAAATAACTAGGTAGTCAGTACTGCCTTGGTTTAGCATGTAGAACTTAAAACTCAGTAGACCATAACAAATCATTCCAAAATACACGACAAGCATTATCAGGCAATTATCCCTTTCCCGGGTTATGATTTCTTTTATTAACAAGCAAACAATATATTATTAAAATGAAATAGTGACCGGATATCTCCAACAATTAATGATGTCAATAATAGATGATATCTGAAAACTGAAAACTAGTATCTGACAACTGAATAGCTGGCAGCTCATAACTGACATCTCAATATTGAAGATATAGAGTCACTAACACAATGGTGTTATTAACAACTAGTAGCTGATACTGATATCTAATAACTGCTATCTAATAACTCTAAAAATACAAGATCACCGATATCAATGAGATCACTATCACAATATATATGTACCTTTATAACTGAATAACTGCAATAACTAAGAACCAATCATGAAGAGCAGTCTATTGATATCCTCAGAGTCAAACTAAATCAATGGTTACCGAAATCATAAAAAACGAGTAGAACATCCTCAAGCAATATGGAATCTAGAATAATTCTACGTCTGATAATCAATATTAATAAGATCATCAATACTCAGGCAAACTAATCAGTGAATCTGAAAATACTTACAACTATTAATCTAACTAAACCAATCATATCTAAATACTAATCAAGATCTAATAAAAACAAAGTAAATTCCAGATCAACTCAAACTCTAACTAAGTTCATATAAGTGTAAGTATCAGAAGATCAGTCTCTTAATAAAATAACATCATATATAATCCACTCACAAAATAAATGAATCTCCATCTAAATTGTAACGCCCCGATCCTACGAATACGGAGACGCTACGACAACGTATATAAGCAGAGTGAAAATACTCTCACGTATATACGCTAAGCCACAGTACATGAAATATATATATGATCCACAATAAGTCCCGCATAAATAAGTATAGGACTGCCTACAGAAAGAGGTCAGTGATCATAACAGATATGAAAACAGGGATAAATAAGATAACAGAAACAAATTACAAAGATACATATGAATGGTCTCGATGACGAGTCTCCTACGTGAATCCAATAAAATATCTGACAATACGATGACTCGGATCTCCAACCTGGGCACGCAAACCCAGAGTCATCAGAAAGCGACCTAGTGAGTGGTAAAATAAAAGAGACAGTAATATGTACTATAGTAATACAAGAACGATAATAATATATAATACATGTTTATGTATCAGTGATACCATAATAGGAATTTAAATCAGTCGAAACATAAATGCCATATTTAATACCATCACCACCTAGCATGTTATCATCGGGTCATGTCTACAGTAGTCTCCAGTTTTATATAATAACTAATGTTGTATAGTGGTGACATGATAGAAATGAACATGCAGATGTGTAACATGCAACATAATCATACTACTGTGTGTGCATATACAGTAATGTGTATGGAAGGTATACATAAAGCAGAATATATGCAATGCAGAGTATACATGTACATGACTAGCAGGAAGTGTAACAAGGTATACAGGTGACATGATAGTGGATAAAATAGCAGAAAAAGTAACAAATATAAAGGGACAATAAGATATATGTGTCGAGCATGTCATGTGATTTATACAATAATAACAATCAGTACCGCCTGGTATTTTAATCAATCTCCTCCAGTGTCCCATACCACTGGCAGTTCATACCGGAACCCGCACTCTGGACGAACCCATCCAAACATGGCCTACGGGTACCATGATCCGAACGAGAGAGTGACCAAATAACAAGCATTCCGACGTCACTATTGTTTATACCGTTTTATTATGTTAATTAGAAACCAAATGGTCGAAGAGCTCTTATCGTGTAGGTGTATCCCGTGCATACCCGAGATCACGGCCTTAAACTGACCCCTGGCTGCTCAGACCAGGGCCAGCCCGCTGGGCTGTAACATGTAAAGGAAAACGGAAACTCAATGAACTAATACGATAACGGGAAACAGGAGCTCATGAGATATAACAGACGGTAGCCAGCACTACCCCGTCCCTGTAGTGAGATAAACAATGATCCAGACATCCACCTGACAAGATCTAATCAACCGTCAAGTCTCCCACATCCCCAAGTTATATTTATCATATTTAACTACACAGTAAATTAGGAACAAGTACAGTACATGATACATGTAACATGATAACATAACATGAGCTCTGTTGATAGTATAAAACAAGATAACGGGAAATGAAAAACAATAGATGTGGGATTCTAGAGGTGGCCCCCGTGGCTTGGATCCATATGGCACTTAATTCCACACATCGCATATCAACAGCTCGCATGTCTAATAACGGGAATATCAATATCAGTAACGGAAAACAATCATGTAACGGGAATACAGGAATATCCATAAGCAATAAGTCATGTAATATCTACAATGATCCATGCAACAGAAATACAGAGACAATCAATGCATATATACCAGTGTATTTATGTAACAGTGGTATAAACATGGAATAATAGCGTACAGAGTGTCTGTGTAATAGTATCCAGTGTATTAACGTATTCGTGTATCAGTGATTCAATAACATGCAAAACAATGTCGGTGTATCAGTATCTGTGAATAACAATATCTAGTGTAATGGGTATATAGAAAATACAATATCCAATGTACTAGAATGTTCGGGTAACGATTACAGGTACATGTAATAACAGTGTCTAGTGTGAATCAGGTAACGGTGATCATACCATATACTCGAGTATCAAATATCCCTATTTGTAAGAACGGTTACACTATTATTCATATGATCAAGATTACAAAATTAGTACATACATTTATCTATTTTACTTATCAATTTATTAGTTCATTTACTTTGTAAAATTAGTAACTTATGAATCCCGGTATTTAGACAAGTCATCATATATATTTTATACTAAATAAAGAAACAACATAACTTATTATTATGATATTGATTATATTTTAAGAATAATCATGAATATTCTATTTACAATGATATTCTGATAATTACAATTTGTTAAACAGTATTTGCAATAATTAACCGATCAACATGACTTCTTTACTAAAGCAAGCAACAAGTTTAATTAAACATGATAATTATAATTTATAAAAAAAATACTCACAAACTAGCCATGGGAAGGTAGCTCTCGTTCCCATGATCGCAACAGTTCCAGAATCGTCCAGATCGGACTCCGAGGCTCCAGATATTACCAGAACACTAAAAGTAATAGAAATGGGTTAAATATGTAATAAAGATATCTCAAATGCAAATCTTATAAATTATGAGGGGGTTTTCTATAGTTTTATCTATTTCATTTGGATGCGGGTATGGATTGCTTATTGGGTCGGGTTTAGATCCAAACCCAAACCCAATTGACTTATATGAATATGGGTTAATGTGTAACGCCCCGATTCCACGGATACGGGGACGTCACTGCGACGTATATATGTAGGTCAGAAGAAGCCCCCACGTATATACGCTAAGCATAAAAGTACAATAAGGAATCAGAGTACAACACAAAGCGTGGTGTATTCATATGCCAACTTACAAGATACAAGTACAAAGTTATACAAACTATGATAAAGTAATACACTTTACAAGTGTTATTTATCATATCCAAGTCCAAAAAGACAATATACAAACATGTACACAAGATGCTCACGTAATGGATGAAGATTCGTGAGCCAAAAGGAAGAGTCTGGCACGAGGGAACTAGAATTGGTCAGCCTGCTCACTGAAATAAGCCTGGTCCTCTGTGGATGGCTCCACTTCGTTCCAAGCCTCAGAATCTGAATATGCAAATCCAAGGAATCAAGACATATAATAGTAAACAACTGTAGCCAAGTGGCTAAGGGACAGGAATAAAGAAGATGGAACAGTAATAAATAGCATCGACTAACAAGTGATGAAAACATAATAAGGTAAAGCCATAATGCAATGAATGTACAAATTAAGTCTATAATTATTATTACTTGTCTTACTGTGATATCTAGCTATGTGACCCAGCGTCCCAGAACACATAGATCCATATCCTAGTAAAGCAAGTTTGTTATTGGAAACAGCGGTTGTATCGACGAACTATGTTTACAGTGGGTCCCGTACATGCCCGGGACCACGGTCCAGGGTGTTCCGTTGCTTGATGACGGAACCAGCCGCAAGGCCTAACAGGAGGGTCTTATGTATGCCCTTAGTCATGACAGTATTCAGGAATAGGGAGCAAGCACTCCCCTCGGTCCCCTGGAGGCCCTCAGGTCAGACCGGAATAATTGTACAATAAACCTAATACCACTGTAAACACGAACACATACCGATATCCGCATATTTCCCCCGTCCCATGTGTAAGTTGGTCCATTTTATAAAATAGTCGAGTGTATCATGCTTGGTGTTTAAGTGATAGCATGAAGAGATGGAGATATTTCATATTTAACAAGTCCTAAAATGAGAATATATGATAACGAGTCAAGAAGTAACAAGTCATGAGGTCCATCAAGTAACATGTCATGTAGTACAAATCATAGAGCATGAACAAGAATAGTATATCATATGTGAAGCAAGGGTAAAATCCAATTCATAAAAGAAACAACAATTTTTGCCCAAAAACAGGTTAACGGTCGACTGCCGGTCGACTGCCGGTCGACCGGACAAAATGCGTGAGCTCCAGGTTTGGTCGGTCGACTTCCGGTCGACTGCCGGTCGACCGGAGATATAACTACCGGTCGCCTGTCGGTCGACTGCCGGTCGACCGATACAGGCCGTGAGCTCCAGGTTTTCTACCGGTCGACTGGTTGGTGAACCGGTCGACCGCCTACTCAAAACTGTGCACGTTTGTGCACATCGGTCGACTGCCCCCCTTGGGCCGGTCGACCGAAGTTCTGAAAAATGCTGCTGTTAGGTCAAAAATCAGATTTTGTGGTGGTTATTTTTGATAGCTAAAAATATGATTTTGATGACTTAAGGGGACATGATTTGTCAACACAAGTATACAAGGAACTTTACGAGTCTTGGTGAGTAAAAATACTCACTTCGAACGGTCGATTTGAACTTTTACGAGTTCCGAAGAGTTCGAGGTTGACGAAAAGCGCCGAAGTGATCCTCGACGATCTTGCGGACGATCCCAATCCAACGAAGTGGTAGTTGCTTGAGATGGAGATGAAGACTTGGGTGTTGTTTGGGAGTTAGGGTTTGAGTTGGAAATGGAGAAGGATTTTGTGAAGGTGAGAATTTGTTGAAGTGAAGAAAAGAGAAAGGAATTGTAAAGGAAAGGATTTATATAGGTTTTGATTTTTGTAAAGGAGATGTAATTATGTAGAAGGGAGGGGTTTAATTGCAAAAATAGGAGATGGGATGGGTGTCACTCTCCTTGGCCACTTGGCCGGCCATGGGGAAGAGAGAGAGAGAGGTGCATTAATGGGGATATTTTGGAGGAAAAGATATTTTGGAAGAGATATTTTGAGAATTTGTTGGAAGGAAAAGAAGGAAAGGAAAAAGAAAAAGGAAAAAGGAGAAGAAATTATAAAAAGAGAAGATATTTTCTCTAACTTGAAAAATTAAAATATTGAAAACACGGATTCCCGGGTTAAAGTCGAGTATGCGGGAAAACATTTCGGAAAATACCGAAATCGTCCGAAATTCAAGTATCTCGGAACGACTCGTAATTTTTACCAAAAATCAATAATAATATATGAAGACCTATAGTGAAATCCATTTGAAGAAATACTTTATAGTTTTTAAGTTAAAAAGGAATCAGTTACCTACCGACTCCGAAAGAATTTTCATAAATTCATAAAACTCTCAGAAAAAGGATTTAGATGAGAAGTATGATTCTAAGAAATAATGCCTAAAGGACTTTCTAGAAATTCCTAACTGTTTGTGAAATAAAAATACTGGAATCAGTCTTCTGCCGACTCCGGTGGGATATCCATAAATTCGTAAAATCTTCAGAAAAAGTATTTAAGTAAGGAATATTATTCTAAGCAGAAATGTCTAAAGAATCTTCTAGAATTTCTAAACAGTTTGTAAGATAAAAATTCGGGAATCGATCAGCGGCACTGGTCGACACCGGTTTGAAGAAATTCATTTAAATTCTAGAAAATTCCAGAAATTCTCATAAAATCTAATATTTTAGAAAATGATATTTGAAATTAAAATCGGTCAAATACGGGAAGTAAATCGAAAAATACGATCGAAAAGCTGAATACGCAACTAAGTACGTATTCCGGAAACGGGGTATTACATAATGGGTTAGCGGGTTTAATAGGTTTCAAACTAACCCAATAGGGTTAATGGGTTAAACCCATTAGAGAGAGAAAGAGAGAACGAGAGAGAAAAAGGGGGTGGCAGGGCTGGCGCGGCTCCGCCCCGCCGGCGGCGACGTCCACAGAGAGGGAGAAAGAAAGAGATCGAGAAAAAGAGAGAAGAAAAATAGAAAGAACGAGGAGAAGAAAAGAAAAGAAAGAAGAAGAAGAACATGAAAAAGAAGGAGGAGAAGAAAAAATAAAAAGAAAAAGAAGAAGAAGAGAAGGAAAAGAAGAAAAGAGGATGGGGGGTGGTGCCCGGTGGCGCGCCGGCCACCGGGGCGTGCCACTAGCTGGCGGCAAGGCTGCAGACGGTCTGCCTCCATGGCTAGAAGAAAAACACACACACACACACACACACAGAGAGAGAGAGAGAGAGGGAGGGGGAGGAGAGAGAGGAATATAGAGAAAAAGAAATAGGGAGAGAGAGGGAGGGAATTGTGAGAGAGAGAGAGAGAGCGGACAGATTTTTAAGGGGAGAGAGAGAAGATTGAGGCGGTGGTATGGCGGTTGAGGAGACGTCTGGAAGAAAGGAGAAGAAAAAGAAGGAAAAAATAGAAAAAGAATATTTTATTATTATTTATTGGGCCAATATTGCACTAGTTCTGAATGGTTCCCAAAAATTCTGTAAAATAGAAAATATTACACGGAGGAGGAAAGTGAAATCAGATTCTAGAAATATTATCTAGTTTGCAAGTTAAAAATCCTAGAACGTATCGCTAATACGGGGTGACACCAGTTTAGGTCGATTTTTAATAAATTCAGAAAAATTCACAAAAATACCATAATGTAGATAATATGATTCTAAAACACAAGATAAAAGCAGATTCTCAAAATTCTACTCCATTTGTTAATTAAAAATTGTAGAGCGATCATCGGTATTGGTCGACACCGACTACAGAGATTTTTCCAAAATAATCCAGAAAAATTCCAGAAAATTCTGAAAAATCTAATATATTTGAAAATAAAATATGAAACTGAAATCGGCTCAATTTGACAATCAGAATGGTCAAATCAATTTCGAATGTCGCATCGAGTACTGATATTGTGATACGTATATCAAAGATCAGGGGGTTACATTTCTCCTCACCTTACGAAAAATTCCGTCCTCGAAATTTCAATTCAGGTGTGAGAACAATATTTACAGCCCCAAAGCCTAAATGTTACTGGCCCACGACGCCTCCGCTGCGCACTCAGATATTGCTAGTGAAAGCGAGGTGGAGAATTAGTGTTGTGGACTAAAGCTAACGAATTGCACGTGATAGGATGATAAGAAATCAAGAAGGAAATCAGATTATTCTGGTTGACAAATGTAATTAGGAACATAAAAGTGTCAAGGAATGAATTGTTAATGACCTGGTATTCTTGTACTCGTTACTGGAATCCCAAAATTTAGATACAGATGAGTTCTAATCTGAATTTGATTGTACTGTTGGTAAGAGCCCGAGCATTGACCCAGGTGGTTGCCCACACCAGGTGTGAACGTAAGCTCTGATACCACTATGTAACGCCCCGATCCCACGGATATGAAGACGCTACGGCGACGTATATACGCAGAGTGAAAATACTCTCACGTATATACGCTAAACCTCAGTACAGGGAATATATATATGATCCACAATAAGTACAGCATAAATAAGTACAAGATTGCCTGTAGAAAGAGGTCAGTGATCATAACAGATATGAAAACAGGGATAAATAAGATAACAGAAACAAATCACAAAGATACATATGAATGGTCTCGATGACGAGTCTCCTGTGTGAATCCAATAAAATATCTGACAATACGATGACTCAGATCTCCAACCTGGGCACGCAAACCCAGGGTCATCAGAAAGTGACCTAGTGAGTGATAAAATGAAGGAGGAAGTAATATGTACTATAGTAATACAAGCATGATAATAATATATAATACATGTTTATGTATCAGTGATACCATAATAGGAATTTATAATCAGTAGAAACATAAATGTCATATTATAATACCATCACCATCTAGCTCGTTATCATCGGGTCATGTCAACAGTAGTCTCCAGTTTTATATAATAACTAATGTATATAGTGGTGACGTGATAGAAATGAACATGCAGATGTGCAGCATGCAACATAACCATACTACTATGTTGTGCATATACAGTAATGATATATGCAAGGTATACATAAAGCAGAATATATACAATGCAGAGTATACATGTACATGACTAGCAGGAAGTGTAACAAAGTATACAGGTGACATGATAGTGGATAAAATATCAGAAAAAGTAATAAATATAAAGGGACAATAAGATATATGTGTCGAGCATGTCATGTGATTTATACAATAATAACAATCAGTACCGCCTGATATTTTAATCAATCTCCTCCAGTGTCCCATACCACTGGTGGTTATACCGGAGCCCTTACTCCGGACGAACCCATCCAAACATGGCCTACGGATACCATGATCCGAACGAGAGAGTGATCAATTAACAAGCGTTCCTGACGTCACTATTGTTTATACCGTTTTATTATGTTAATTGGAAACCAAATGTTCGAGGAGCTCTTATCGGGTAGGTGTATCTCGTGCATACCGAGATCACGGCCTTAAACAGACCCCTGGCTGCTGAGACTAGGGCCAGCCCGCTAAGGCTGTAACATGTAACGGGAAATGGGAACTCAATGAGCTAATACGATAACGGGAAATGGGAGCTAATGAGCTATAACAGATAGTAGCCAGCACTACCCCGTCCCCTGCAGTGGGACAAACAATAGATCCAGACGTCCACCCGACAAGATCTAATCAACCATCAAGTCTCCTCCATCCCCAAGTTATATTTATCATATTTAACTACACAGTAAATCAGGAACAAGTACAGTACATGATACATGTAACACGATAACATGACATCAGCTCTGTTGATAACATAAAACAAGATAACAGGAAATGAGAAACAATTGATGTGGGATTGTAGAGGTGGCCCCGTGGCTTAGATCCATGTGGCACTTAGTTTCACACATCGCATATCAACAACTCACATGTCTAATAACGGGAATATCAATATCAGTGACGGGAAACAATCATTTAATAAGAATACAGGAATATCCATTTGCAATAAGTCATGTAATGTCTATAGTGATCCATGCAACAGGAATATAGAGACAATCAATGCATATATACCAGTGTATCTATGTAACAGTGGTATAAACATGAAATAATAGCGTACAGAGTATCCGTGTAACAGTATCCAGTGTATTAATGTATTCGGTATCAGTGATTCAATAACATACAATAACAATGTCGGTGTATCAGTATCTGTGAATAACAATATCTTGTGTAATGGGTATATAGAAAATATAATATCCAATGCACTAGAATGTTCGGGTAAGGATTACAGGAATGTAGTAACGGTGTCTAGTGTGAGTCAGGTAACGGTGATCATACCATATACTCGAGTATCAGATATCCCTATTTGTAAGAACAGTTACACTATTATTCATATGATCAAGATTACAAAATTATTACATACATTTATCTATTTACTTATCAATTTATTAGTTCATTTACTTTGTAAAATTAGTAACTTTTGAATCCCGGTATTTAGATAAGTCATCATCTATATTTTATATTAAATAAAGAAACAACATAACTTATTATTATGATATTATCATGAATATTCTATTTACAATGATATTCTGATAATTACAATTTATTAAACAGTATTTGCAATAATTAACCAATAAACATGACTTTTTACTAAAGCTAGCAACCAGTCTAATTAAACATGATAGTTATAATTTATAAAAGAAAAATGCTCACAAACTGGCCATAGAAAGGTAGCTTTCTTTCTCACAATCGCAACGGTTCTAGAATCATCCAGATCGGACTCCGGAGGCTCCAGATATTGCCCGAACACTAAAAGTAATAGAAATGGGTTAAATATGTAATAAAGATATCTCAAATGCAAATCTTATAAATTATGAGGGGTTTTTTTGTAGTTTTACCTTTATTTCATTTGGATGCCGGTATGGGTTACTTATTGGGTCAGGTTTTCTGTAGTTAACGGGTTTAATGGGTTTCAAACTAACCCAATAGAGTTAATGGGTTAAACCCATTAGAGAGAGAAAGAGAACGAGAAAGAAAAAGGGGGCGACAGGGACGGCGGCGATATCCAGAGAGAGGGGAGAGAGAGAGAGAGAGAAGGAAAACAGGAAGAAGGAGAAGAAAAGAAGAGAAAGAAGAAGAACATGAAAAAGAAGGAGAAGAAGAAAAAAGAAAAAGAAAAAGGGGAAGAAGAAAAAAAGAAAAAGAAAAAGGGGAAGAGAGGATAGGGAGTGTGGTGCCCGGTGGCGCGCCAGCTACGGGGCGCCCCAGCTCGCCGGCGGCAAGGCTGCTGGCGTTCTGCCTCCGTGGCTGAAAAAAACAGAGAGAGAGAGAGGGGGGGGGGGGAGAGAGAGAGTGAGGGGGGAGAGAGAGAAAAAGAAATAGGGAGGGGGAGAGAGGGAGGGAATTGAGAGAGAGAGCGGGACAGATTTTTAAGGGGAGAGAGAGAAGATTGAGGCGGTGGTATGGCGGTTGAAGGACATCTGGAAGAAAGGAGAAGAAAAGGAAGGAAAAAAAATTAAAAATAATATTTTATTATTATTATTGGGCCAATATTGCACTAGTTCTGAATGGTTCCCAAAAATTCTGTAAAATAGAAAATATTATGCAGAGGAGGAAAGTGAAATCAGATTCTAGAAGTATTGTCCAGCTTGCAAGTTAAAAATCCTGGAACGTATCGCAGATACGGGGCGATACCAGTTTAGCCCGATTTTTGATAAATTCAGAAAAATTCACAAAAAAACTATAACGTAGATAATACGATTCTAAGACACAAGGTGAAAGCATAATCTCAAAATTCTACTCCGCTTGTGAATTAAAAATCGTAAAGCCGATTATCAGTATCGGTCGACACCGACTAGGGAGATTTTTCCAAAATAATCTAGAAAAATTTCAGAAAATTCTG
The DNA here is from genome assembly GCA_038442645.1 of Agave tequilana. NCBI lineage: Eukaryota > Viridiplantae > Streptophyta > Magnoliopsida > Asparagales > Asparagaceae > Agave > Agave tequilana. Next base: position 114,346 of record JAVJIF010007141.1, read on the forward strand.
AAAAATATAAAATATTAGAAAATAATATCTGAAACTGATATCGGCTCAATTTGACCACTAGAAGGGTCAAATCAATTTTGAATATCGCATCGAGTATTGATATTGTGATACGTATATCAAGGATCAAGGGGTTACATATCACCAAATACATGAATATCAAGTCTGATAGTTAATACATATAAAATCTACTATTATTCACAAACACAAACTATATCTCAAGATCGAGTCAAGTCACAATCTAAGGTATATCACAACTAGATGAGAATCCAAAATGACAAACATCTACACAAGAAATAATAGAACTCCAATACCTCAGTGATACAATAACGAATGCATAAACATATAAATCTTAGATCTCATCTGATTCATCTGTGGTGTCTCTAAACCATCTCATATCAATATAACAATACATGTCCAATAATCCACTACAAAATAGATCAATCTGCTTTCCCAATCTTAAGTCAAACCGTAATCCAACTAAATCCACTGACAGATCCGAGTATCAAGATATTAATCATTGGGACCAGATTCTAAATCATCACAACTAAGATCATATCTAAACACTAGAAATTAAACACAACTAACACTAATAGAACAATTTAAATATTCTGACTAATAACAAAAATAAATAAATATTTAACAGAATAAAGCTCATATGAAATGATAAATTAACTCGCATAATTAAAATAAACAAATAAAGAAACACTCACAAACAATAATAAATCAGAATAACGCAAAGTAAACACTCACATGAAATGACGTGATTTTGAGTCTGAATTGCCATCAGGTTTGCACTACACGAACTAGTATAGATCTCTGAATCATCCCGTGTGCTAGTTTTTGAATCGTCTGGCGTATCGGCACTCTGCGAACACGAATTCGGATCGGGTCTGGGTCTTCGATTACCTGGTTTGGATCACACGATCTGATCCGAAGCGCTGTAATACACAAAAAACACATGTAGACACGTACACATAAATACACGTGTGCACACCAATACATGCACAACTCACACACGTACGTACATACACTCATACATACACTCTACACATAAACACACAAATTAATACAACACACACACATGCACTCATATAAACTCATCTACACTCACGCACAGACACACATTAACACACAAATATACACATACACAAACTAAATGAACACACATATACATACACAGAGAGAGAGAAAATAATAATAATAAATACAATAATAATAGTACTAATAATAATTACAATAACTCTTACTAAAAATAATAATTACAATAATAATAACAATAATATTAACAACATGATTAGCACGAATAATAATAACAACAACAATAACAACATTAATATTAATCATAATCATAATGAAATAATATTAGTAAAAAGACTACTGCTAATAACAACATTAATAATAATAATAATTAACCATGCACTAATAATAATAAACAATAATAATAATGATTTACAATAATAATAATAACAAAAATAATATTAATAATAACAATAACACTACTAATAATGATAATTAACAATGATAATAGCAAAAACAATAATAATAACTAAAATTAATAATAAGAATCATAATCACAATGAAATAATATTAATAATAATTACTAATAATAATAGTAAAAATTAATAATAGTAATGGTAGTAATAAAAATAATAGTAATTAATAATTAAGAATGTTAATAATTAATAATGGTAAATATAAAGCCAAATTATCATTTAATAGTCCAAAATAATTTGTATATTTAATAATAACAATAAGTCATAAATCAAGTTAATAAAATAAAAGTACAGTAAAATTAATAAATACTTAGAAAAATAAAATACAGTATTTTAAATTAGGAATATTACATTCTACCCACCTTACAAAAATTCGTCCTCGAGATTTCAATAAAGTAAGGAATGTTAAAAGAATCAAAATCAAGGAAAAAGATAAACAAGCTTTCACGTCGCTCTCTGTGCATCATGAATCCGCCACGATTTTGCAGCGCTACTTTGAATCTGCTACGGCTTCAGCATGGAGTAACCAATTTCAAAAGACAAAATAAAAAAATAGAATCAGTAAGGAGAATGAGAATCAAAATGAAAATCCAGACATTCTGGAAGAAGAGTAAAAATCAGGGATATCAATAAGATTTAAGAGAGAGATTTTCAAGGAGAGGACGATCAATTTACAAGTGAATTGAATATCATAGTGTGAATATTATATGCATTACAGTTTAAATATAACTTGTTTCAAGTTACCGATAAAAACTAGGTCTCCTTGCGAAATGCAAAAGTCAAAAATCAAGTCGCGAGTCAAAAACCTAGGCTCTGATACCAAGAAAATCTTGTCACGCCCTGCTTCCCAAAATACATTAGAACGGAGACGCGACGAGAGTCGGCGACGCATATATGCAAGGAAAAGACCTCACGTATATACGCTAAGCCTTAAGTAACCCGAATAAGGTATAAAAATCTACTATGATAAATCAAGATCACTGCAATGCTACATATACATGTTCACACATGATAACATATGAATACGAAAAACGAAAATGGAACGACTGATAACAATGTATAAGGAATCAAGGAGAAAATAAGAATACAAGAGAGACAATAGCACCGATGATCAAATAGAGATAAACTCCAGACTCCTCGTGAAGCGTACGAGCTCATTAACACCTGATCAATGAAATAAAACATCTAATATCTGGATGTGCAAATCCAGAGTCGTCAGAAAGTGACCCAATGAGTGTCTAAAAAAAAGAGGAAAGGTGTTCGTGCATATAATCAGTGTGTATATGTCACTATACTAATATGAAAACACAGAATAAAATATGTCATGAATAAAATTATAAATAAGAGATAACTCATAACTGTAAAACAAACAACTGATGTCAAAGATGTGATCTACCATATGTCTCTAATCTGATTGGGTATTATTAACCTAACTAATGTGGCACTTAATTGCGTTCCATACCACAACTATTTTCCTACATATCAAATAATATTATCGTTGTTGTAACTGCCTGCCAATGTCGTGCATGTGTTTTGGAAGGGTACCATGCATGCCCGGTACCAGGGCCTAACACCCCTGGCACTGAATAAGGATGGACCGCAAGTCTCAAATGACTAAAGACCACAGCCCCATACAAAAGAATAACAGGTGTGGCGCTATAGTTCGGGCATAACCCTAATAATGGAGAACTGAGTAACTGAATTAGTAGGTAGTCAGTACTACCTTGATTCCCCATGATGGAACCTAAAACTCGGTATATCATAACAAGTTCTTCCAAAATACACCACATGCATTATCAGGCAATTATCTCTTTTTCTCAGGTTATGATTTCTTTTATTAACAAGCGAACAATATAAGTTATTATTAAAATGAATAGTAGCCGCTCCAACAACTGATGATGTTAATAATAACTGATATTTGACAACTGAAAACTAGTATCCGACAACTGAATAACTAGCAGGTAATAACTGATATCTAAATATTGGAGATATAGAGTCACTAACACAATGAAATCACTAACAACTGGTAACTGATACTAATATCTGATAACTGCTATCTGATATCTCTGAAAATACAAGATCACTAATATCAATAAGATCACTATCACAATATGCCTATATCTCTATAACTGAATAACTGCAATAATTAGGAACCAATCATGAAGAGCAGTTTACTGATATCCTTAAAGTCAAACTAAATCAATGGTTACCGAAATCATAAATAATGAGTAGAACATCCTCAAGCAATATGGAATTTAGAATATCCCTACGTCTGATAATCAACATCAATAAGATCATCAATACTCAGGCAAACTAATCAGTGAATCTGAAAATACTTAGAACTATTAATACAACTAAAGCAATAATATCTAAATACTGATCAAGCTCCAATAAAAAGAATGTAAATCTCAAATTAACTCAAACTTTAAATCCATATAAGTCCAATTATTAAAAGATCAGTCTCTTAATAAAGTAACATCATATATAATTTACTCTCAAAATACAATGAATCCCCATCTAAATTATCACCAAATACATGAATATCAAGTCTGATAGTTAATACATATAAAATCTACTATTATCCACAAACACAAACTATACTAATTTCAAGATCGAGTCAAGTCACAGTTTAAGGTATATCACAACTATATTAGAATTCAAAATGGTAAACATCGACACATGAAATAATAGAATTCCAATACCTCAGTGATACAAAAACGAACACATAAATATATAAATATCATATCACATCTGATCTATCATCTGCGGTATCTCTAAACCATCCATATCGGTATAATAATCCATGTCCAATAATTCACTACAAAATAGATCAATCTGCTTTTTCAAATTTAAGTCAAACTGTAATCCAACTAAATCCACTAATAGATCCGAGTATTAAGATATAAATCATTGGGACCAGATTCTAAATCATCACAACTACGATCATATTTAAACACTAGAAATTAAACATAACTAACTAACACTAATAGAACAATTTAAATATTCTAACCAATAACAAAAATAGAAAAAAAATATAACAGAATAAATCTCACATGAAATGATAAATTAACTCGCATGATTAAAATAAACAAATAAAAATATACTCACAAATAATAATAAATCAGAATAACACAAAGTAAATACTCACATAAAATGACGTGGTTTTGGGTCCGAATCGCCATCACGTCTGCACTGCACGAGCCGGTACGCATCTCCGAATCATCTTGTGCGTCGGTCTTCGAGTCGGTACTCTGCGAACACGAATCCAGATTGGGTCCAGGTCTTCGGTACCTGATTTGGATCGCACGATCAGATCCAAAATGCTGTAATACACAACAAACATACGTAGACACACGTACACATAAATACACATGTACACATCCATACATACACAACACATACACATAGATACATACATTCATACATACAGTCTACACATAAACACACAAATTAATACAACACACACATATACACACATACACTCATCTACACTCACGCGCACACACACACACACATTAACACACAAAACACACAAACATACACACACAGCTAAATGAACATAGAGAGAGAGAGAATAATAATAATAAATACAATAATAGTACTAATAATAATTATAATAACTCTTATTAAAAATAACAATTACAATAATAATAACAATAATATTATCAACATGATTAGCACGAATAACAATAACAATAACAATAACAATATTAATATTAATCATAATCATAATCATAATGAAATAATATTAGTAACAAGACTACTACTAATAACAACTATTAATAATAGTAGTAGTAGTAATTAACCATACAATAACAATAATACACAATAATAATAATTTACAATAATAATAATAACAACAAAAACAATATTAATAATAACAATAACACTATTAATAATGATAATTAACATTAATAATAGCAATAACAATAATAATAATAATTAACATTAATAATAAGAATCATAATTACAATGAAATAATATTAGTAATAATTATTAATAATAATAGTAACAATTAATAATAGTAATGATAGTAATAAAAATAATAGTAATTTGTAATTAAGAATGTTAATAATTAATAATGGTAAATATAAAGCCAAATTACCATTTAATAGTCCAAAATAATTTGTGTATTTAATAATAACAATAAGTCATATATCAAGTTAATAAAATAAAAGTATAACAAATATTAAAAAATACTTAGAAAAATAAAAATACAATATTTTAAATTAGAGATATTACAGTGATTATTACACTGCAAGAAACTCTGATTTCGATCTGATGAAAATTTGGGTTTCTTTTCCTTGAATTGTAAAAGAAATTGGTATTATTGAAAATGAGATTTTGATTCTGAGATACACTCTATTTCTCTCACACTCTAGGGTTTCAGATGATGGCATGCTTTCTCTCTGCCCCTACCCGCAGTCAAAGCTATGAGAGTAAGCAACCCTAAATTTAAAATTACTCAATTTTGTATTTCTCAAATGACGACTTGCTCTCCTTTCCTCCGCCCCTGCTCGTAACCAAAGCTATGACAGTAAGCAACCCTAGATTTCAAATTACTCAATTTTGTATTTCATTTCATTGTAATTTCTGAATTATATTGACTTGATAACTTTAATGCATTGTGAAATTAAATTGCTGTGAAATTCAGCATTAACTCAATTAAAATTAGACAGTCAGCCTGTGTCACGCCCCGCTTTCCAAAATACGCGGAAACGGGGTCGCGACGAAGGTCGGCGACGTATGTACGCGAGAAAAATACCCATGCACATACGCTAAGCCTTAAGTAACCCGAAACAAGCTGTAAATTTTATACTTTAATGAGTCAACGACCACTGCAATAATACATATAAGCATCCACGCATGATATCATATGAATAAAGAACTGGAATAACAAATGAATCTGATATAACGAGAATCAGGAAATAATATGAAGACAAGAAAGATAAGAATACCGGAATCGAATAGGGAGAAGCTCCAGCTCTTCGCGAAGCGTACCGTCTCCTCGAACACCTGTACAATTGTCACGCCCCGCTTCCCAAAATACGTGGAAACGGAGTCGCGACGAGAGTCGGCGACGTATATACGCAAGGAAAATACCCCACGTATACACGCTAAGCCTAAAGTAACCTGAACAAGTTATAAATCTCTACCATAAATCAAAATCACTGTAATAATACATATAAAGTCTAACACAATGATAGCATATGAGTAAGAATAAGGAATGTGATAGGATACGATATATGAATAAAAGAGTAGGAATACCGATAATCAAAAGGGAGAGACTCCAGCTCCTCAAGATAAATATGATCCTCTCCAAATACCTGATCAACAATAAATAGCCTTGGATCTGGATATGCAGATCCAGGGAGTCAGAACTCGTAGTGAATGTATAAGAGAAAAAGGGAAAGACATGCGAATACAAATGTGAGCAAACTAGGAAACACATATGCCGAAATAAAATAGAAGTAACATATAAAACATGGATAGAAATAACAAAGCCAATCAATACAAAATCAGATGTCCAATCGGGTGTCAGGTGTACAGTCAGTTCGTTGGTATTATTAGATGTTTACAATCATCAGTATATCAAGTTCAGTCTACAATATCAATGTGAGATTTCAGTTTGTTATTTATTATGTCAGCGAACACCAATTGTCACCTATAATAGGCGCATCCCATACTACGCGTACTACACGTGTCAATCAGGGTCCTAAGTTATTGAAACTGATTGGTTGGAGACGTTGTCCATGCTTTAGGTGGGTCCCGTACATACCCGGGACCACGGCCCAGATGCCTGGCGCTGAACCAGGCCCTACCGCCAGGTAGTCAGTAACAGTAACAGTACTCACAGTAACACTGTGGAACAGTAAACTCATGGTAGCACTGTGGAACAGTAAACAGATGGGATGTCAGTCATCCCCCGGAACCCTGCAGTGGAACCGTAAGTCGGCTGCGCAACCTGTATCCTAGGTCCACCCAAAATACAGACGCTGTCTCCTCCATCAATTTCCCCAATCCCGGTGTAAGTTGTTCAATTACATTATTATTTAATTTCAGTAAAAACAATCCATACTCATGTTACCTATAACACTGGGACGATACAGTGACAGTAACAATAACAGTACAGTAACAGTCAATCAGTAATCGTATACACGGTGGACAATATCAGTAACAGTGAACAGTAACAGTAACCATGTATACGATGAACAATGGGACGGTACAGGGTGTTACGGTCAAATAATCCTTTCCCAGTAACTTTTAGTAACATGAATAATGCAGTAACAGTTTAGACACCTCTAGTCAATATACAACCATCATATTAAACTGATCAAGATCACGTCCACTGATATAATATCTATAACTAATCTGCCAACTCATAATTCAAAAGCTATCCTCATGAACCTCAAACATCAACCTTATTAAGGTAATCTGGTACAGTAATCACAAGTCCAATAAATCAATAATCAATTCTCTCATCCTAATGATCAACTCTGATCCTACCAATATCGGAGATCAAAATGTAACTGCTCTCAAGCTCTGATCCTCAAGTCATCGATATATCAACATCTTAATAACTGAAATACTATGAGTTCTGATACATCTAATCAAATCTCCACCCTCCAATCTGATCAAAGTCATCACAAACTCTTACTTCTATCAAGGTCAAACATAAGGCCCCAAAGTCGAGTAACATATCAGAGATATATCTAAGATCTATCAGGTCAGGTCATTCCAACCAATATCTATTCCTCAAAATCATATTCATCCATCTATATCCAATATCATAACTCCAGGGTAAGGTCCTAAATCCATAGAAGATCTAAGAACAGCAGCCAGACTAAAGTTAGTCGACTAGGGGAAGGAGTAAGTCGACTAGGGTAAGGGTTAGTCGACTAACATATATAATAAGTCGACTAATAAAGGGTACTAGTCGACTAACAGGGAAGACAAGTCGACTAACAGGAGTAGTAGTCAAAAACAGAGAGTACATGACTACAGGACAACACCTAGTTGCCTACAGCTATGATAAGTCGACTAATACAGGAGCACTAGTCGACTATAGGAAATACAAGTCGACTAATAGGAGGAGTAAGTCGACTAATTGAAAAGGGACAGTCGACTAATATAGGTTACAGTCGACAAACAGAGAGTGCACAACTATTCCAAAGGGAGACCTAGTCGACTAGGGGGCTATAGTAAGTCGACTAATAGGGGTATTAGTCGACTAACGAAGTGGGCAAGTCGACTAATCAACCCTGCCTGTGCATGATCAGGGCTCTAAACAATTTCCTACAAATTTCTAAAAATTGAGGATATTACACTTGTTAACATCAAGATATAGATAACTGAAATTTTCTGGATGACTCTAGTTCTCTATTCAGTTTTGCACAAGTATATTCTATTCCTCCGTAACTTCACTGAATTCTCTTTTCCTAAATAACATGATAATTTCTGTTTATAAATCATGTAAGCCAAAACAGCCGAAACATCTGAAATAATTCATTATGGTTCAAATGCAAATCAGAAACAAACCTGACAATATGAATAGTTTATTCATGTCCAAATAATGTAATATAAAAAGACAAACATAACTGAAATGATCTCTTAGGTATATATATGCTTAGAAATAAGAAAGCAGGGAGTTGCATGAACTTAGAGCTTAAATTACACACATAGTGCTCAAAATGAAAGAGGAGGGAGATGAGACACTCACTTCATGGGGGCACAGGCGCGTTCGCTCTCGCCTACGGTGATCCACGGCGGTCCACGGAGAGCCGGAAAATAGTTCCCACACAAGCATATAAACCTTGGAGTTCTAGGACAAAAACGAGATATTCTTCCCTCACTCCATCACTTACGCGCTGAAGCTTCCTGGTGTCTTGGTTCATCATCACCCAGTTGCTTGTAGCTCTGCCAATCACAGAACCAGCAGCCAAATCCTACACTCTGTGCATGGTTGCACCCAACTTCCTGGAGGAGATTGGCGATGGTCGGCCCCGCTTCCCAAAATACGCGGAAACGGATTCGCGACGAAGGTCGGCGACGTATACGCGAGGAAAGTACCCCACGTATACACGCTAAGCCTAAATTAACCTGAACAAGCTATAAATCTAAACCATAATAATCAATGATCACTGCAATGATACATATAAAGGCTACACATGGTCTCAAATGAAGAAGGAATGAAATAGAAGTTAAGGGTGATATACCGGAATCAAAGAATAATAACAGGAATAAGAAAATGTAAGAATACCAGAATCAGAGAGAGACTGAAGCTCCTCGCAATATGTATTGTCTCATCGAACACCTGCACAATAGAACAAGCGTCCAATATCTGGACGTGCAAATTCAGGATCGTCAGAAAGCGACCTGGTGAGTGTGTGTGTAAAAAGGAGAACTCGTGCATATAAACAGTGGGCATAAAATAATAACAAGATAGACTGCAGTCATAGGATACCAAATAACATGATAAATGAACAACTGAATAACAATGATATGAATAAGTATGCAGACAAAAGACAAGTAAAATAACGATAAACAACAACTGATGTCATGATAACAGGGAACGACTAATATCTAGATGTGTAACCTAACATATGTCACTAGGTTGGTATCCAACTCTGGTCATAAATCTTGTCAAGGTTACAATCATATGTCTATCATAGTGATATATATGTACAATCAGGTGATTACGGTTAGTCACAATGCATTAACAGTTCATTATCATTTATTATATTAGCGAACACCAATTGCCACCTGTAATAGACGCATCCCATACTACGCCTACTGCACGTGTCAATCGATATCCTAAATTTATTGAAATTAACAGAAGAGACTTTGTCCATGCTTTAGGTGGGTCCCGTACATACCCGGGACCACGGCCCAGATGCCTGGCGCTGAACCAGGCCCTACCGCCAGGTAGTCAGTAACAGTAACAGTACTCACAGTATCACTGTGGAACAGTAAACTCACAGTAACACTATGGAACAGTAAACAGATGGGATGTCAGTCATCCCCCGGAACCCTGCAGTGGAACCGTAAGTCGGTTACGCAACCTGTATCCTAGGTCCACCCAAAATACAGACGCTGTCTCCTCCATCAATTTCCTCAATCCCGGTGTAAGTTGTTCAATTACTTTATTATTTAATTCAGTTAATTCAGTCAATATCAATGTTACCTAGAATACTGAGACATGCGGTGACTGTAACAGTAACAGTACAGTAACAGTAATTGTATACACGATGAACAGTAATAGGAACAGTGAACAGTAACAGTAATCGTGTATACAATGAATAGAGCTGTATCGAGCGTTACAGTTTAATGATACTTTCCCAGTAACTTTCAGTAACATGAATACAATAATTATCAGGTAGATGTCATATATAGTCAATCAAGTTTTCAAGGGGTATCATGATGTCCAGGCTCAAGATTAATATACAACATTTATTTAAGGGAGATAACTACATCCGCAAGGCAAATTCATTTGTATATATATACATATTTGGACTTGAATAATAGTTAACGGGTGTAAATCATCATGAACAACTATTTAGATATAAAAATAGAATCTATTAAAGAACAGAGTAATAACACGCTCGCATGAAATCATAACAATATCATATGCATTAAAGAAAGCAAATAAGATGATCACTCATGACCAATTTAATAATAGAGAAAAGCTCAAAACAACCATTCACAATATCATTTGTAAGTTTTAGTAGCATAATTACAAAATAAAATCATTTATCAAAAATCCTTGTTTAACTGAAGGAGGAAAAAAAAACACTCACCTGAGAACGTCACGGGTCCGAATATAGAAGTGGCAAATCAACTCGTTAATCTACATTCAATTTAAATAATAATTATAAGAAATATTTTAATTTTTGAGCCATTCTAAGTGACATGACTATAAAAAATAATTTTACAGAGTCACATTTCAGTTTCTGATTTTATAGGAATTTTTCTGAAATTTTTCTGATTTTTTTCTAGATTTTTCTGAATTAATTTAAGCGTAAAATCAATTAATAATCATAACGGGTCTGTTTTTGTATTTGGGTCGCGTTAAAATGGATTAAAACCAATAACAATTGGGCTGAACTGTAACTGGACTTTTGAAATTGGGCTTTGAATTAATTTCTATTTATTTATTTTCCTTTTCTTTTCTGTTTTATGGGTTCTGGCCTGGCCCAATTAACCAGGCCCAGTTCCTTTTTCATTCTTTTTTTTTCCCATAAATAATACCTTGATACATTACCCTAAATTTCTTTGTGAAAGGAAATTTATTTATTTGATTATTTATTTATTATGCAACTTATTTAATGTAAGATCACCTAGAGGGGGGGGGTGAATAGGTGATGGCTAATCTAATGGTCACTTATGAACAAATAATGCGGAATTAAAACTAAGATGACCAAATAAAACTTCTTTTAATTAAACACTTATGTATAACACAAGAGTGTTGCCGAATTCCCCTTGCGAGGCTCTGGACAAGCTCCTCTAGATTCCCCTTGAATGGGTTGAGGTGCCGCGTTGGCTCTCTTGGTTGAATACTAGTGTTAACAACAATCCCAAGCAAGTATAGCAAATATGAGCACAAGTGAATATCATGCATATAAAGATAGACAATAATTGAATGCAAGATATAAATAAGAGACAAGAGAGAGAGAAAGAGCAATCGCAAACACAAGGGTATGTTTCGAGGTTCGAGCACACTTGCTCTACATCCCCGCCTTCGACACACGAAGGATTTTCACTATGCAAGATCCCAATGGATCTCTCCCCGGTGCCGCAACACCTACAAGCCCTCGGACTCCCAAGTCCCGTACACACGCAAGTCCACCGACTCGCCGAGGCCGCACCTCAAACCAAAGAGTTCACAACCGAACTCAACCACCAACGAGCACATTTGCCCGTATCCTCAAAGAACAAAGAAAAATCTCTTTGATGATCACAACACTTGATCACCTAAAGAGCACTCTCACTACAACACACCTATAGGAATATCTAGCAATGGATAGCTCAAGTGTGGTGTGAGAAAAGTAAGGAAAGACTATGGTGAAAATCTCAAAGAATCACTAAAACACTCTCTTGATAAAAACTCCCTTTAAGATGGGAAGTATTTGCACTCAATTATGTGGAGAGAACTTCTGAAATCAGTTGGAAAAACTAGCTCAAAGGTCTCCAAAATCTTCTCCTAAAAACAGTTGACAAGACCCCCTTTTATAGGCTGTCAGAAAATAGAGCCGTTGGGGCTCTGTCAGTGCTACCGGTCGACCGGCCCGGTCGACCGCCAACGGTCAAAAATCCGACCGTTGGAGCCTCCGGTCGACCGGCTCGGTCGACCGACCCACTGGAGGAGAGAGTAAACTCTCTGTCGGTCGACCGGACCGGTCGGCCGATATTTCCAGAGAGCAAAGCTCTCCGAAGCGGTCGACCGACCGTCCTCCAGTGCACCAAGGCGTGCACGTCTGTGCACGTCGGTCGACTGATCCGGTCGACCGACTTCAGACCCGGTTGACCGGTCCGGTCGACCGCTGAAGCCTGAAACAGTTTGCACAGTTCTGCACAGATACGGGATTTGAAAATAGGTCTTTTCACTCAATAAAAATCCCATAAATACTTAGAAATTTACAAAAAATAGTTTTATGATATAGAAACATGCTTGCACAAAATCAAGGCATGTTATTAAAGATTTGACTATTTTTTGTAACTTGAAAATATTGGCTCAAAATAAAAACTGTTTTTCTAAAACAACATGTTTTTCCAAATTTTCATCAAATACAAAAACAAGATATACTTTAAAGCATAGTGTGTATGGATATGATCCACTACACAATCAAGATGAAATATCTAGTTTTTGACATAAAGCACTAAACTTAGTTTTGGATATAAGATATGTAAACTTGAAATACCAAGAACCAAATAGAATCTTGTCACAATGAAAATCTTTTCTTAACAAGAAAATCTTTTATGAAATGAAATTTTTATCATGAAAACAATTCTATCAAGAGTGTGTGTGTGATATGACTTGAGCAATCCACCAACTATTCTATCCTTTACATTTTAACTAAAACAAAAACAAAATCTTATACCTAGACACAAGTCTTCATCTTCTTGAAGTCTTCCCTTGAAGTCTTCTCATCTTCTTGACTTGGTCCACATGCAATCCACCGAGCTCATCTCTAGATGTGGTCTTGATGCATAGGCTCGTGAATCGACCGGTGCTAGCTTCCAACTTGACATTTTATCCTTTGTTGAAGCTCCACACCTACTAAGATCTTGATAAGGAATCTGTCACTAATTAAACACAAGATCATTAGTAAACATAACTTCATGAGTTGATCATCATCAAAACTAGGGTGATAGGCCTTTGGGCCAACAATCTCCCCCTTTTTGATGATGACAAAACTCATGAAGTTATATATGCATGGATTAAAGTAAAGCTTCAAAGAAGCTCCCCTTAACTCATGCATATCAAATAAGCAATAGATATTCAATGAAGCACATAAATATGTATGCAAATGAATGCATGTAAAACAAAACAAATCTTTTATTTCTTGTGATGCATGAGTAAAAGCACAAGTCAAAATCTCAAAATCATCTCAAAATCTTTCTCTCCCTTAAGGAAATCATGCATATAACTCAAATACTTCTCCCCCTTTTGTCAATCATCAACAAAGGGTTCAAAGTTCAAATCATCAAACACATTTTCTCCCCCTTTTTGTCAAAAATAAGGAAATCAAGGAGGGTAAAATCAAATCAATCAATAAGATTTATATGCGATATACATTCATGAAGAGGAAGACGCTAAGTTAACTTCCCTACACATATGTATTACATGAAGAAGGGATGACAAGCCTTAACTCACATAACACATATTATGTAATGCATAAGAGGAGATGTGAAGCTCCCCCTACACACGTGTACCATATAAAGAAGAGATGTTAAGCTCCTCAATACACAATACACTCAACATGAATCTATATGTAAGAGAGATGTTAAGCTCTCCTTGCATATAGGCAATACGAAACACAAGTTCATATCAAATATTTTTTTTTTAAAAAAAAAACAAAATCTTGATAAGCAAACATATAGTATATAATATACGTGTGTAAATCAAGCACAAAAGATCACATATATGTATGAAAAGATAATATCAATTGAAGTAGATGCATACATACATGAAAAAACAAAATAAGAGTATATACAACAAGAGGTCATATTGATACCAATTGAAACTATCCAATGATACCAATTGAAAATTAAGCTTAAGTGTATATATCATAAAATCTACCACATGAAGAATTCGAACTAGTTAAATGAAGGTGTTTAACCACTAGTACGGAATCCTTCAATCAAGGAATAAGTCAAAGGTTTTTCATGAAATATCAATGAAACACAAGGCACTAAAAGGCACTCTATCCATAAAGTCCATATCAAAAAGAAGTGAGTGTGCTAGTGTTATGTGGAACATGGTATCATGAAAAATAGCAATAAAACTCAATATTCCTTAAAATTTTGAAATCATGAAATCCATCACAAAAATTTTATTGAAAAATTACAAAATTTTTATTAAAAACAAAAATTTATATTTCAAGATATATGTATGTTTTGACAAGACATTAAGTATACATACATATCCTTAAAACACATTTGAGGCAAATGACTGAAGAGGTATCCATGTATATCTTAATATTTTGGCAAGACAAACATATACATGAAATGAAAGCACATGATCATAGCATAAATCCAAAATGGGAATACAAGTTTAAAATGTAATAATCATCAAAACTTAGGCTATACTGACACACCTAATGGGCACAAATAAGCATTCAAACCCAATCATATATAGATTTATTTGTGATCCATAATGTGTATAAGTATAAATCCAAGTGTTGACAAATGCTAACATTTAAACTAATATTCAAATCATGAAGCATCAAATAAATTTTGAAAATACAAAAGAATTTATCCATATGATTAAAAATAGGATCATGTGAATTAATTAGAAGAATAGATAACTAGTTTAAATGGATTTTTTGACAAACTAGTTAAAGATCCTTCAAAAATACAAAGTCAAATGTTTTCCATGAATAATACTAAATACATAAAAGTTCAAGCACTCATAGTTCATAAAGCTCAAAAATTATCTTTTATCATAAAAGATGAGTGTTCAAAGGTTATGTAAATGGTATTTTCATGAAGCATGAATCTCATGAAAATCTTATTTTTCATTTTAAAACAAATCATATATTTTTCATAAAGTATTTTGTATTTAGCAATGCTTTATGAAAATAGTCATTCAAGCTCAAAAAGATCATAAATCACATTTTGTTGTACAAATGAAAAATCATTTTTTTATTATTATTTATTTAAAATACTAATCTTCATGGTATATGTATGATTTATCCAATTCTAACAATACGCATACATATCCCAAATATGAAAAGAGTCCAATATATATTGCATGAAGACAAATGACTCAAGGGGTATACATGTATATTTATTAGATTTGAATTAAACACACATATACATGAAGTAAGATCAAAGATAGGCATAACAAGTATAAATGACCGAATCATCAAAACTAGCCTATACACATGCATATAGTGGATACAAATGAGCATGAAGTTCAAATATGTATGAGTCAATTGTAGTTCACTATACATATATGTATAAATGCAAGTTTTGACACATTCTACATTTAAGCATGTAAATGCCACATGAAGTACCAAAAAAATCTTAAAACATGAACATGCTATGAATGATATTATGAAAATAAAAAGCATGTACATAAATAAAATAGAAGTTTAGAAATTGTTACCAACTCCAAAACTCCAAGCATGGTGGTTGACCCACCAAAATTTCTTGATAGCGGTGCTCCAAGTATGTGTCATTTTAGTTCAAATGCACCCACCATCAAGGCACCAAATCTCTCACGTTTTGAGAGATTCCTTACCTACATCAAATACACAAGGTGGGGATTTTGGTACCCATATTTTCTTGGGTCCTATGGGGTTAGTCTTGTAAGGAACCCAAGCATTTTTATTTTTATCAAAAATAAGAACATTTAACCTTTCATAACAAAATTTTCTTAGATGGCCTTTGCGGCCACAATGTGTACATGTGTACACCTTAGCATACTTATGAGTGGGAGTGTGAGCATGATGTGCATCATAAGCATGGTCATGATGATGATGTGCATGAGTATGAGGAACTTGTTTCTTTTGAAACAAGGATTCCAATCTAGTATGATTGAATGCACATGAGCTCAAATTAGAGCTCAAATTATCAATTTTATTTTTCAAATCTTTAATCTCATTTTGATCAATGTGTGCATGAGAAACATGATGAGATATAGAATCACTTTTCTTTTTCTTTTGTGAAACAAAATCTTTTTCTTTTTCACAAATTTTTCTTTTCAAAGATTTATTTTCTTGAAAAACATCTTCCTTTTGTTTTTTCCACCAAATCAATCTTATTTTTCAAAATCATATTTCCTTCACTTAAAACATTCAATTTAGACATTAAGGAAGTATTCTCATTTTTCAAATCTTCATTTTCTTTTTCTAAGCATGCCATTTTATTTTCTAAAGAATCTTTATCATTAAGCATGGCATCAAAATTCTTTTTCAAAATTTTATTATCTTTTTCTAAACATGCAATGTTACTTCTAAAAGAGTCATGTTCTACATGCATGCAATCAAGTTCCTTTTTCAAATTTTTATTTTTCTTTTTAATCATGTCATATTTTTCAAGCACAAGATGACAAAAGGTAGCAAGCTCATCATATGACATGTCTACATCCTCATCATCGGATTCGGTGTTTACCTCAAGGGGGTTATCCCCTTGGACCATATAGCATACGTTGGAGATGTCGCTTCCAACGTCCGAATCGCTCCCCGCATAGTATAGGTCCTTTTCGCCAAGGGAGGTGATGATGTTCCAAGCTACAAAAGCCGATTCAACATTAGAAACCCTAGATAAATAATCATCATTTAGGGTTGACTTAATAGCATGAAGGGCTTTTGCATTAGCCTCAATGTTCTTACCATTTAAGCAATATTCTTTATTAGTTGTGGCAAGATATACACTAAGGCCAAGTCCTTTGAGGAACAAAGACATCTTAACCTTCCAAATTTGGATGTTAAGAATGTCAAAGGAGGGTGGTGACATGAAGTTCATAGTGTGTGTATAAATCTTGTGATTAGCCTTAAAGTAGGATCTTTAACTCTTAGGTTGTTAGACCCAATATCAAGAGCACTAGCTCTGATACCAATTGTAAGATCACCTAGAGGGGGGGGGGGTGAATAGGTGATGGCTAATCTAATGGTCACTTATGAATAAATAATGCGGAATTAAAACTAAGATGACCAAATAAAACTTCTTTTAATTAAACACTTATGTATAACACAAGAGTGTTGCCGAATTCCCCTTGCGAGGCTCTGGACAAGCTCCTCTAGATTCCCCTTGAATGGGTTGAGGTGCCGCGTTGGCTCTCTTGGTTGAATACTAGTGTTAACAACAATCCCAAGCAAGTATAGCAAATATGAGCACAAGTGAATATCATGCATATAAAAATAGACAATAATTGAATGCAAGATATAAATAAGAGACAAGAGAGAGAGAAAGAGCAATCGCAAACACAAGGGTATGTTTCGAGGTTCGAGCACACTTGCTCTACATCCCCGCCTTCGACACACGAAGGATTTCCACTATGCAAGATCCCAATGGATCTCTCCCCGGTGCCGCAACACCTACAAGCCCTCGGACTCCCAAGTCCCGTACACACGCAAGTCCACCGACTCGCCGAGGCCGCACCTCAAACCAAAGAGTTCACAACCGAACTCAACCACCAACGAGCACACTTGCCCGTATCCTCAAAGAACAAAGAAAAATCTCTTTGATGATCACAACACTTGATCACCTAAAGAGCACTCTCACTACAACACACCTATAGGAATATCTAGCAATGGATAGCTCAAGTGTGGTGTGAGAAAAGTAAGAAAAGACTATGGTGAAAATCTCAAAGAATCACTAAAACACTCTCTTGATAAAAACTCCCTTTAAGATGGGAAGTATTTGCACTCAATTATGTGGAGAGAACTTCTGAAATCAGTTGGAAAAACTAGCTCAAAGGTCTACAAAATCTTCTCCTAAAAACAGTTGACAAGACCCCCTTTTATAGGCTGTCAGAAAATAGAGCCGTTGGGGCTCTGTCAGTGCTACCGGTCGACCGGCCCGGTCGACCGCCAACGGTCAAAAATCCGACCGTTGGAGCCTCCGGTCGACCGGCTCGGTCGACCGACCCACTGGAGAAGAGAGTAAACTCTCTGTCGGTCGACCGGACCGGTCGGCCGATATTTCCAGAGAGCAAAGCTCTCCGAAGCGGTCGACCGACCGTCCTCCAGTGCACCAAGGCGTGCACGTCTGTGCACGTCGGTCGACTGATCCGGTCGACCGACTTCAGACCCGGTCGACCGGTCCGGTCGACTGCTGAAGCCTGAAACAGTTTGCACAGTTCTGCACAGATACGGGATTTGAAAATAGGTCTTTTCACTCAATAAAAATCCCATAAATACTTAGAAATTTTACAAAAAATAGTTTTATGATATAGAAACATGCTTGCACAAAATCAAGGCATGTTATTAAAGATTTGACTATTTTTTGTAACTTGGAAATATTGGCTCAAAATAAAAACTATTTTTCTAAAACAACATGTTTTTCCAAATTTTCATCAAATACAAAAACAAGATATACTTTAAAGCATAGTGTGTATGGATATGATCCACTACACAATCAAGATGAAATATTTAGTTTTTGACATGAAGCACTAAACTTGGTTTTGGATATAAGATATGTAAACTTGAAATACCAAGAACCAAATAGAATCTTGTCACAATGAAAATCTTTTCTTAACAAGAAAATCTTTTATGAAATGAAATTTTTATCATGAAAACAATTCTATCAAGAGTGTGTGTGTGATATGACTTGAGCAATCCACCAACTATTCTATCCTTTACATTTTAACTAAAACAAAAACAAAATCTTATACCTAGACACAAGTCTTCATCTTCTTGAAGTCTTCCCTTGAAGTCTTCTCATCTTCTTGACTTGGTCCACATGCAATCCACCGAGCTCATCTCTAGATGTGGTCTTGATGCATAGGCTCGTGAATTGACCGGTGCTAGCTTCCAACTTGACATTTTATCCTTTGTTGAAGCTTCACACCTACTAAGATCTTGATAACGAATCTGTCACTAATTAAACACAAGATCATTAGTAAACATAACTTCATGAGTTGATCATCATCAAAACTAGGGTGATAGGCCTTTGGGCCAACATTTAATCCAATTCCTTTCTTTTTCTTTTTTTTATATTCCAGAATTTCCTTAAAGTTTTTTCTATAATCTAATTGGGGTAATAAATCATTAATTGTTTAGGTTTTTAATTAAACAAGGGTGTTACAATAATGATTCCTGGAAAATAAATCTAAGCATGGTAATTTAAATTTTTATGGATATATATATATTTTTATACAATTTATTTTATTTGCATATATATATTGGATAAGATTAAAGTTCATTACAAGGAGAAGTTCAAGCATGGCATATCATAATGTATAATTCATTTAATTATTTAAATCTTAGGGGAATTTACGTTATATAATAGGATTCTTAAACATGATAAATTACTAAATCTAGTTTAACAACTTAATCTAGATAGGAACAATTTAAATCATGATGCTTTTAAAAAAAATCTTACTTCATAAAATTTTTAAACCTACTTGGATAGATTCTCCTTCGTCTGCTCCTCAATCTCCAACTGCTCCTCAACCTCCAAGCGGTTCTTCCGTCACGATCACGATCAGTTCCAAGATCGGTGAAGGGATGAGGATGAATGATGGATTAAGGCTTCTTTCTAAAACTATCGCTCTTTTTTTTTAGTAAAGAAACAGGATAAAAGTTACGGTAATATAATAGGATAGCTTTTAGATTAGTATTTTATGGAATCAGTTGGTTAGAATAAAATCTAGGTTGTTATGATAAGAGATCTCTAAAGATCTCTTGAGATCTTTCAGTCAGAAATTTGAATTTTAAATTTTTACTTTGGGTTATTTAAAATAATTTAGCTCTCCTTTTTAACTACACGCCAATGTGGCATCATGGTTTAGGCATTAGGATTTGGTAAAAAGGAACGGAGTTTGAAACTTGGCATAAACAATTTAAGCACATATTTATATTTTATTATTATTACTATATTTGTTTAACCTATTTATTTATTTGTTTTATTTTACTTTATTTTTGGATATGAGTAAATGGGTTATGGTTTATTAAATAATTGGATTATGGGTTGGACAAGAAGATCATTTAGGAATAATACCAACAGTAACATAATAATAATAATAATGCTAATCATAAGGTATAAAATATAATACATACACATACTAGCACAAATATATTAAAAAAAAATATACACTTAATATGTATGCACATATATTTATACACCTGTATAAAACACATTAATCAATAATAATAACTAATTCTACATAAAATTAATAAGAGTAGAAATACAGTATTATTAGTTAGAGGATATTACAACAATAGAAACAAAGCGTCCAATATCTGGATGTGCAAATCCAGGGTTGCCAGAAAGTGACCTAGTGAGTGTGTGTGTAAATGGGAGAGCTCGTGCATATAAACAATGTGCGCAGACTAATAACTAGATAAACTACCGACAGAAGATAACTAAATAACATGATAAATAGATAACTGCATAACAACATGAATGAAGATAAAAGTCAAATATCACAACTGTAAACAACCAACTGATATCTGAAGGTATAACCTAGCACATGTCGCTAGTCTGGTGTACAATCCTATATCTATCATAGTTATACATATATATACAGTCGGGTGATCACAGTTAGTCACAATACATTAACAGTTTATCATTATTAATTATGTCAGCGAACACTAATTGTCACATGTAATAGACGAATCCCATATTACGTCTACCACACATGCCAATCGAGGTCCTCAGTTATTGAAACTGATCGGTTGGAGACATTGTCCATGTTTTAGGTGGGTCCCGTGCATACCCGGGACCACGGCCCAGACTCCTGGCGCTGAACCAGGACCTACCGCAAGGTAGTCAGGAACATGTATAACAGGAACAGGAAACAGGACGGGGTGCCAGTCACCCCACGGGAACCCAACAGTGGAACCCTCTTTCGGCTGCGCAACCTAAATCCTAGGTCCACCCAAAATACAGACGCTGTCTCCTCCATCAATCTCCCCAATCCCAGTGTAAGTTGTTTAATATCATGTTTTAGTTTATTAAGATTATTTAATGTACATGTTACTAGAATCACTGGGATAACTCGGTGGTAATCACGGTAATAATATCAACATGCAATCAGGATACCGGTATAACAGGAATATATAATAAGTATAACATGAAAGTATTGTTACCGTGTAACAATATTTTCCCAGCAATTATAGTAACATGGACATGATGGTTATCAGGTAGATACCAAGTATAATCAGTCAAGTTTCTCAGGTAAATCAAGATATTCAAGATGGGTAATGATCTACTGTCATGAATAGAATAATTCGGGTAATGTATGTAATCAACTCATATCCTCAAAGTCATCGACATATCCATCCTCCAAGTCATCAATAAATCAGATCGATCAATAGCTGTCATAAAACTCCGAACGTGTAATATAATCACAGATATCAATGAAATCACTCTCATAATAACTCTATCTCCCTAACTGAATTGATCAGTAACTAAACATGAAGCACATGATATATCCTCGAGACCAATAAGTCAACAGATACTGAAATCATAGCGAAGTAAGGAAATCATCCTCAAACAACATATAGTCTAGAATATCTACTTTTGCTACTTAATATCAACCAAATATCATCTAAATAAATCTCAAATACTCACAAATATAAATCCAGCTACATCAACCTTATTTTAATGCAGATCAGGCTTAATTATAAAGAATGTAAAATTTCAGATCAACTCTAACTCAAGATCAATCAAATCACAACCCAACTAAAATAGTCACATCTAAATACTGAGTCTATATACTGATCTAAGCATCAAGTAATCGATCTCTTAGTAAAGTTACATCAAAATAAGTCTGTCATCAATACCCGAATGAATCATCACCTAAGTTATTACCAAATGATAGAATAACAAGTCTAAGAAGTACTCTACATGAAACAAGTCATCTGTCCTCAAATATGAACTGGGCAACTAACAAGTGGATCGAAATGAGTCGCTGTCCAAGGTACATCAAAACTAGGCCTAAGCCAACAACGCTAACTACCAACACATGAAATGACGCTGATACAAGCTCATATCAACTATGAAATTAAAGTGAATAATCATGGATGTCTCATGAAGTAGTACAAGTAATCAAACGGGTAAAATATAACAAAAAGTCACATGAAATGATAAGGATAACATGTAATGTATACCGACAACGGTAAATACACAAGAACGAACACTCACATGAAATGACGCAGTTTCGGAACCGAATCGCCATCTGTCTTCACTGCACGAACCAGTACTGATCTACGGATCGTCTCATGGATCGGTTTTCGGATTGCCTATGTATCGGGTCTACAACGAGCACGAATCTGGATCAGGTCCGAGTCTCCTGTAGCTGGGTTCGGATCTCACCGAATAAATCCGGAATGCTATAACACGCAGCCGAACATACAAATAAATATAAATGTATACTAAACAAACTCCCGAGCAACCCGACACATACGTGTACACCCGCATATATACGTATACAAGTGCACATACATACATAGTCACTAAATATATATATACATACATGCATTCTATATATATATACAAATATACAATCATCAACTCACGCACACACACCTATATATATACATAAGTATGCATGTACTTAATTAAATAACATACACTTAATTAAATGACACACCCATCCACATAAATAAATAGCAACCCATGCATATAAATTAAGATACATTACTACACATTATATAAAACATATATATATATATATATATATATATATATATATATATATATATATATATATATATATATATATATATATCTGATGGGGTCGTCGGGGGCCGTGGGGGATGTCGTTGGATAGGGGAGTTCGCCGTGAAGGGCGTGAGTGCGTTCGCACTCGTCGACGGTGATCCATGGCGACCCACGGAGAGTCGGAAAATGGCTCGGAGTAAGATATCTCCCACACAATAAAACACATAATTAATCAACAATACCCATTAGCATTAAACACATAAAATACAAAATGAAGGGAGATGAATAAAGTGGACTCACGGCATGGGCATGGGCTGGAGGTGCTCTCAGCCAACCGTGATTGGAGGAGAATCCATGAATGATGGTTCGCAGAGGCAATGCGCGGGTGGTTGTGCTGCTGTAGAGGTGGAGAGGAGAGCAGCCACGGAGGAGAGGTGTCTGCTGCCGGGCTCCGGTGGAGGTGTGCTCGCAGAGCTGGAGGAGACCGGCCAATGGGGGGTTGTCGGGGAGGTGCATTCATGCTCCAGCTCTTCGACGACACACCAAAAACAGGGAGAGGAGAGGGACAGAGGTATAGGGCTGCCGAAGGGTGCGTGGCTTGTGCTGCCGTCGGGAGGCGGGAAGGAGAGGTGGCATGGGGATGAACGGAGGGGTACGACAAGGGCTTGGTGGATGGGTTTTGTTGGCGACCACCGTGATGAGTTGATGGACCAAGGGGGCGCGGAGGTGGGGTCTTCGATGGGTTCAGGTGGCCGACGGCGCTGCTGTGGTGGAAGTCCGGTTGTTTGGAAGAATAAGTAGGGGTGGCTCCCGTTGCCATGACTGTGGTGATCCGGGTGGATGCGCACGCAGCATGGGGAGGGGCGCTGGGATTCGGCTGCTTGGGTTGTGTTGGAGCCGGCCAAGGGGCTGCTGGTGTTGGCGCGGGTGCAGGCCATGGGGGATGTTGCGGTCATGGTGCTGGAGAAGATGGCTGCGGCTGGATTGTTGAAGAGGGAGAGATTAGGATAGGGATTAGGGTTAATGTTTAGGATTATATAGGGAGTTATTTGGTTATTGGGTTTCGGGTTGGAGGGTCGCGGGTTAGGATCCAATGGGTAAATGAGTATTGGGTATTGGGTCTATGGTAAAGCCTATTAGATATGGGAATGGGTCAGAATCTAGGGAAAGAAGAATACTACAAATAATAGTAAATAAATACAATAATAATAATATTAATTAATAATAACAATAACCATAATAATAATATTTCTAATAATATCAATAAGAAATAATAATAATCTTAATGTAATAATAATAGTAATTAATAATAAGGACAATAATTGAAATAATAGTGGTAAGCAACTAAAAATATTGATAGGAAATAATGGTAATAATATATAAAGCCAAATTGCCATTTACTATCTCAAAAATAATTTGCATATTTATAAATAATAATTATGAATCAAGCTAAATAATAATAAGAATAATCAGTAAATTAAATTAAATACTTTACAAAATAAAAATACAGTACTTTTAA
Organism: Agave tequilana; assembly: GCA_038442645.1. NCBI lineage: Eukaryota > Viridiplantae > Streptophyta > Magnoliopsida > Asparagales > Asparagaceae > Agave > Agave tequilana. The sequence goes on from JAVJIF010007141.1 coordinate 139,414, forward strand.
CTAGGGATCTTACATTCTACACACCTTATAAAAATTTCGTCCTCGAAATTTCAATAAAGTAAGGAATGATAAAAGAATCAAAATTCAGGGAGAAAACAAACAAGCTTCACGTCGCTTCTCTGCACCTTATAATCCACCACGCTTCCGCTGCGCTACTCTGATATATCTACCGACTTCAACAAGGAGTAACCAAACTCAGAAGGCAAAATCAGGAAAATAAAATCGAAAAGATGATAGGAATCAAGATGGAACCCAGATTACTCTAGAAAAAGAGTTGGAATTAGGGATATCAAAAGATTCAAGAGATGGATCCCAAAAGACAATTCCAATTGGAGTCAATATCATCGTATGGATAGTATATGTATATTGCAGTGTAACTATAACTTATTTCAAATTACCGATAAGATCTAGGTTCTCTTTTTATGTTGAACCTGGCTCTGATACCAAGAAAATCCTGTCACGCCCCGCTTCCCAAAATACGCAGAAACGGGGTCGCGACGAAGGTCGGCGACGTATGTACGCGAGAAAAATACCCACGCACATACGCTAAGCCTTAAGTAACCCAAAACAAGCTGTAAATTTTACACTTTAATGAGTCAACGACCACTGCAATAATACATATAAGCATCCACGGATGATATCATATGAATAAAGAACTGGAATAACAAATGAATCTAATATAACGAGAATCAGGAAATAATATGAAGACAAGAAAGATAAGAATACTGGAATCGAATAGGGAGAAGCTCCAGCTCTTCGCGAAGCGTACCGTCTCCTCGAACACCTGTACAATAGAAACAAAGCGTCCAATATCTGGACGTGCAAATCCAGGGTCGTCAGAAAGCGACCTAGTGAGTGTGTGTGTGTAAAGGGGAGAGCTCGTGAATATAAACAATGTGCGCAGACTAATAACCAGATAAACTACAGACAGAAGATAACTAAATAACATGATAAATAGATAACTGCATAACAACATGAATGAAGATAAAAGTCAAATATCACAACTGTAAACAACCAACTGATATCTGAAGGTATAACCTAGCACATGTCACTAGTCTGGTGTACAATCCTATATCTATCATAGTTATACATATATATACAGTCGGGTGATCACAGTTAGTCACAATACATTAACAGTTTATCATTATTAATTATGTCAGCGAACACCAATTGTCACATGTAATAGACGCATCCCATACTACGTCTACCACACATGCCAATCGAGGTCCTCAGTTATTGAAACTGATCGGTTGGAGACATTGTCCATGCTTTAGGTGGGTCCCGTGCATACTCGGGACCACGGCCCAGACTCCTGGCGCTGAACCAGGACCTATCGCAAGGTAGTCAGGAACATGTATAACAGGAACAGGAAACAGGACGGGGTGCCAGTCACCTCACGGGAACCCTGCAGTGGAACCCTCTTTCGGCTGCGCAACCTAAATCCTAGGTCCACCCAAAATACAGACGCTGTCTCCTCCATCAATCTCCCCAATCCCAGTGTAAGTTGTTTAATATCATGTTTTAGTTTATTAAGATTATTTAATGTACATGTTACTAGAATCACTGGGATAACTCAGTGATAATCACGGTAACAATATCAACATGCAATCAGGATACCGGTATAACAGGAGTATATAATAAGTATAACATGAAAGTGTTGTTACCGTGTAACAATATTTTCCCAGCAATTATAGTAAAATGGACATGATGGTTATCAGGTAGATACCAAGTATAATCAGTCAAGTTTCTCAGGTAAATCAAGATATTCAAGATGGGTAATGATCTACTGTCATGAATAGAATAATCCGGGTAATGTATGTAATCAACTCATATCCTCAAAGTCATCGACATATCCATCCTCCAAGTCATCAATAAATCAGATTGATCAATAGCTGTCATAAAACTCCGAACGTGTAATATAATCACAGATATCAATGAAATCACTCTCATAATAACTCTATCTCCCTAACTGAATTGATCAGTAACTAAACATGAAGCACATGATATATCCTCGAGACCAATAAGTCAACAGATACTGAAATCATAGCGAAGTAAGGAAATCATCCTCAAACAACATATAGTCTAGAATATCTACTTTTGCTACTTAATATCAACCAAATATCATCTAAATAAATCTCAAATACTCACAAATATAAATCCAGCTACATCAACCTTATTTTAATGCAGATCAGGCTTAATTATAAAGAATGTAAAATTTCAGATCAACTCTAACTCAAGATCAATCAAATCACAACCCAACTAAAACAGTCACATCTAAATACTGAGTCTATATACTGATCTAAGCATCAAGTAATCCGATCTCTTAGTAAAGTTACATCATAATAAGTCTGTCATCAATACCCGAATGAATCATCACCTAAGTTATTACCAAATGATAGAATAACAAGTCTAAGAAGTACTCTACATGAAACAAGTCATCTGTCCTCAAATATGAACTGGGGCAACTAACAAGTGGATCGAAATGAGTCACTGTCCAAGGTACATCAAAACTAAGCCTAAGCCAACAACGCTAACTACCAACACATGAAATGACACTGATACAAGCTCATATCAACTATGAAATTAAAGTGAATAATCATGGATGTCTCATGAAGTAGTACAAGTAATCAAACGGGTAAAATATAACAAAAAGTCAGATGAAATGATAAGGGTAACATGTAATGTATACCGACACCGGTAAATACACAAGAACGAACACTCACATGAAATGACGCAGTTTCGGAACCGAATCGCCATCTGGTCTTCACTGCACGAACCAATACTGATCTACGGATCATCTCATGGATCGGTTTTCGGATTGCCTATTTATCGGGTCCACAACGAGCACGAATCTGGATCGGGTCCAGGTCTCCTGTAGCTGGGTTCGGATCTCACCGAATAAATCCGGAATGCTGTAACACGCAACCGAACATACAAATAAATATAAATGTACACTAAACACACTCCCGAGCAACCCGACACATACGTGTACACCCGCATATATACGTATACAAGTGCACATACATACATAGTCACTATATATATACATACATTAATTCTATATATATGTACAAATATACAATCATCAACTCACGCACACACACCTATATATATACATAAGTATGCATGTACTTAACTAAATAACATACACTTAATTAAATGACACACCCATCCACATAAATAAATAGCAACCCATGCATATAAATTAAGATACATTACTACACATTATATAAAACATATATATATATATATATATATATATATATATATATATATATATATATATATATATATATATATATATATATATATATATATAAACATGAAATGGAAGAGAAATGAAGTGGGAGAAGGAAAGTAACTCACCTAATAATGTGGTGGTTTGCGGCGCACCGACGGAGGCTCTGACGGGGTCGTCGGGGGCCGCGGGGGATGTCGTTGGATAGAGGAGTTCGCCGTGAAGGGCGTGGGTGCGTTCGCACTCGTCGACAGTAATCCACGGCGACCCACGGAGAGCCGAAAAACGGCTCGGAGTAAGATATCTCCCACACAATAAAACACATAATTAATCAACAATACCCATTAGCATTAAACACATAAAATACAAAATGAAGGGAGATGAATAAAGTGGACTCACGACATGGGCATGGGCTGGAGGTGCTCTCGGCCAAGCGTGATTGGAGGAGAATCCATGAATGATGGTTCGCAGAGGCAATGCGCGGGTGGTTGTGCTGCTGTAGAGGTGGAGAGGAGAGCAGCCACGGAGGAGAGGTGTCCGCTGCCGGGCTCCGGTGGAGGTGTGCTCGCAGAGCTGGAGGAGACCGGCCAATGGGAGGCTGTCGGGGAGGTGCATTCATGCTCCAGCTCTTCGACGACACACCAAAAACAGGGAGAGGAGAGGGACAGAGGTATAGGGCTGTCAAAGGGTGCGTGGCTTGTGCTGCCGTCGGGAGGCGGGAAGGAGAGGTGGCATGGGGATGAACGGAGGGGTACGACAAGGGCTTGGTGGATGGGTTTTGTTGGCGACCACCGTAATGAGTTGATGGACCAAGGGGGCGCGGAGGTGGGGTCTCCGATGGGTTCAGGTGGCCGACGGCGCTGCTGTGGTGGAAGCCCGGCTGTGCGGAAGAATAAGTAGGGGTGGCTCCCGTTCCCATGACTGTGGTGATCCGGGTGGATTCGCACGCAGCAAGGGGAGGGGCGCTGGGATTCAGCTGCTCGGGTTGTGTTGGAGCCGGCCAAGGGGCTGCTGGTGTTGGCACGGGGGCAGGCCATGGGGGATGTTGCGGTCATGGTGCTGGAGAAGATGGCTGCGGCTGGATTGTTGAAGAGGGAGAGATTAGGATAGGGATTAGTGTTAATGTTTAGGATTATATAGGGAGTTATTTGGTTATTGGGTTTCGGGTTGGAGGGTCGCGGGTTAGGATCCAATGGGTAAATGAGTATTGGGTATTGGGTCTATGGTAAAGCCTATTAGATATGGGTATGGGTCAGAATCTAAGGAAAGAAGAATACTACAAATAATAGTAAATAAATACAATAATAATAATATTAATTAACAATAATAATAACCATAATAATAATATTTCTAATAATATCAATAAGAAATAATAATAATCTTAATGTAGTAATAATAGTATTTAATAATAAGGACAATAATTGAAATAATAGTGGTAAGCAACTAAAAATATTGATAGGAAATAATGGTAATAATATATAAAGCCAAATTGCCATTTACTATCTCAAAAATAATTTGCATATTTATAAATAATAATTATGAATCAAGCTAAATAATAATATGAATAATCAGTAAATTAAATTAAATACTTTACAAAATAAAAATACAGTACTTTTAACTAGGGATCTTACAGCCTGTGCAATGAAATATTAATCAAATTACACTCTAAACTGTGTTGTTTTATTGGGGAGACAATGAAAGCACTTCATCTGGTGGTGAATTTATGAAGTTCTCTTCAATTCTTTGCATTTGTAGAATAAACTTGTTGCAAAATTTTGCTTCAAGTCAATTTCTAAATGACTTTTCTTATAATAAAGAATAAAAAAAACTGATGACTTCCTTTGATGAAATATAAGTATTATTTTGTCCCTTTTGATATTGTGTGACTTGGATGTACCCTAATTATTTGAGGACAATTCTTTCATGGCTATGTTGACATCCACTGCACCAATGAGTCCAAGGTTGTTGTGTCTTATTGTCAAGGCCCTTGTTGCCTATGCTGAGATTTTTATTTGTGTTGACGAATCATTTTGTTCTCATACTTTAGTTGCTTAGTTTTCTTATGGGAGATTGTAGGTTATATGACGTTTTACAGAAAATACAGAGATTATTGTTGTACTCCGAGAGAGATAGAAGGTGTAGAACATGACAATTTTACTTTTGATTCTGAGATGATCTGACTGTCTTTGCATGATGAATGAGCCTGGTGCACATCAGACCAATCTATAGATACTCTTCAAGTAAGTTTTAACTTTGTATATATTTTCACGTTAAATTGTAAGTAGGTTCATGAAAACCTTTTTAATAATGTTGGTTGCAAATCTCAAAAACTTGGCAATATGGAGATTTATAGAAAGCCTTCTAATTATGAAAAAAAAAATAGCCAATGTAAAGGAAATTTCTTATTGTGTTTAGTGTATTGTGTTTAATATTTACTTGAATTTCTTATTTATTGCTTAATTTTAAATGTTAATTAAATTTTCAAAGAGCCATGAACAAATTTCTTAGAACAAAATCGAAACACAATGAGAATTCAAGTATGGGAGAAAATGTTAATCAACTTTTGCTGAAGTGTCTAATCACTTCAACAAATGACAAAGAATTTGAAACTTCATTGAAACAGAAATGCGTTGAAGTTAACTTGGAAGAACTCCAGGTTGATCCTGGGTTACGGATTTCAATATTTGATAGAAGTATTATTTCGTCTCACGAGAGAGCATTCGAAGGGCATATTTGCATAAAGGTCTTTGCCAACCCTGTATGAAAAAAGAGGACTACCCCCAAACACTATTCGGTTATAAACACTAATGATTCAATCCAACTTGGTTTAACATCTATCTGGACTGGTTGGAGTATAGAGTAAGCAAAGATGCAATATTTTGCTTGCTTTATTATTTTTTCAAAAGTCTAAATGAGCAATATGGTTGTGATGAATTTACTGCCAAAGGATTTAGAAATTGAAAATAGCAAGCATGAAATTGATAGCTTATGTTGGAGGATCTAACAGCTCTCACAATTTAGCAGTGGAGAAGGGGTAGAAGTTGCTATGACAAAAGCAACACATTGACAATGCTATTTCAAAGTTCTATGATCGTGCTCGGGATCAATATAGGACTCGTTTGAATGCATCTATTGATTCTATTTGGTATATTTTATGATAAGAATTAGCTTTTCGTGAACATTATGAATTTTCAAATTTAAAAATTGAGGTAACTTTCCAGAGCTTTTGCAGGTCTTTGCAAGAAACTGCTCGAAGATAGGACAAGTGGTCTTACAAAATGCTCCAAACAATCAGAAGCCGAAATATCATGATATTCAAAAGGGTATTATGTGTGCCGCTACAACAGGAACTAGAAACATAATTGTAAATAATTTAGGATGAATATTTTGCCACTTTAGTTGATGAATTTAAGAATGTATCAACTAAAGAGTAGATGGCAATTGTCTTGCGCTATGTTGATAAATATGATCATGTTATCGAGTGCTCCCTGAAAATCTTACATGTTAATGGCACCAGTACCACAACATTGAAGACAGTAATTGGTGCTATGTTTGCTACACATGGATTGAGCGTTTCAAAATTGTGGAGACAAGGATAAGATGGGGCTGGTGACATGCGGGGTCAATTCAATGGACTAAAGCTCTTATCTTGAATGAAAATCTATTAGCCTATTATGGTCATTGCTTTGCTTAACATTGGTTGTTGTTGCTAAAAATCATCCTAAGATGGATGCGGTGTTCACGGCTATTGCAAAAAATTACAATATTGTTAGAACTTCTGCCAAATGTCAAGATATTTTTCGAGAAGCACAAGACGATAAGATTCTTAAAGGACTTAAAAATGGTAAACTCAAAACTAGAAGAGGTTTGAACCAGAAAATGAGGCTTAAGTGTGCTGGTATACGCGTTGGAGCACTTATTATCATTCAATGGTGAACTTGATTCTTTTGTACTCCTCTATAATTGTAGTACTTGAGAGCATAGAGGACACGTCATCTGTTGAAAGGAGAGGAGTAGCTGTAGTGATACTACAAATGATGTGAATCTTTGAGTTTGTATTTTTTTTATTAATTTAATAATAAATATATTTGGGATCACTTATGAGTTGTCTTTGGCGCTATAAAAAAAGATCAAGATATTTTGAATATCATGGACCTTTTGAAAATATTCAAGCAATGATTTCAAGAAATAAGATGTGATGGATGAGAGTCTTTCCTTTCAGAAATTTTTTCATTTTGTGCCCTACGTGAATCGAGGTCCTTAACATGGATGATATATTTATGCTTACGGGGAGACCACGTTGCAATACTTAGAGCTTTCCTAACTTCTATTATTATTTATAACACCTGTTTAATATTGTTAGTGATTTGCAAGTTCAAGAGCTAAACGATCACTTTATTGAGGCGAACACAGAGTTACCTTTTTGTATAGCATGCTTAAATCCCAATGACTCTTTTGCTGCATTTAATAAAGAGAAGTTACTTCGTCGTGCTAAGTTTTATCCTAATGATTTCTCATCATTCGATCTTGTGATTCTTGATAATCAATTGGAGACATTCATTCATAACGTGTGATCTGAGTTTCTGCAATTAAAAGAAATTGTGGATCTTGCAGAAATGATGGTGAAGATGAAAAAACGTGATATAAGCTTTTGTTTACAAACTTCTGAAGATTGCATTGATTTTACCTATAGCAACTGCAAGTGTTGTGAGAGTATTTCTGTATGAATATTGTTAAAAGTAGGCTGCGCAACCGCATGGGAGATTAATGGATGAATGATTGTTTGATAACATATATCGAGTCTGACATATTTGAAACTATTAGCAATGTTGTACTATTGGAAAAGACTCCAAAATATGTCAAAATGTCGAGATAGTTTGTAATTGTTATTAATCTTGTTATTTTATTCGACATTGGCTTTTTGAATGGTTGGGTTTTTTTTAGTATGCAAGAGGATTTAGCTAGCAAGCTATATCTTTGAAGTTAGAATCCATTATATATATTTTTTGCTCCCCAATCTTCTTTTAAATTCTAGCTCCATAGCTCCTCTCCCATCTGAATGATATATATATATATATATATATATATATATATATATATATATATATATATATATATATATATATATATATATATATATATATATATATATATATATATATGAAATCACCTAGAGGGGGGGTGAATAGGTGATAATGCTAATCTAATGTACTTAATGCGGAATTTAAAAACTAATTGCAATGACACAAATGCAACCAACTAGAGATGCACACACAACCAAGCCAAGCGTATAAGTATGAATGATCAATGTGAAATGATGCAAGGCACAAAGTAAAGAGAGAGAGAGAGAGTAAGAGTCAAGGGATCAAGCGCAAACAACACGATATGTTTCGAGGTTCGAACACCTAGCTCTACATCCCCGCCTTCACACAGAAGGATTTCAAGTCCACTAGCTTGTCCACAAAGGACTCCCACAAAGGGAACCTCCACCGAGGATTTGGGGCAATAACAATTACAAGGAGTACCCAACTCCTCTCCTTACAAACACAACCTCCTCCTTGAGGCACAACTCCAAGCCAACAAACAATCACCTCACAACTTGAGGGATTAGCACAAAGCTTACACAAGGATCACCTCACCACTTGAGAGATACAACCCAAATGCACAACCTCCTCAACACAATGAGGGTAAGGCACAAAGCCAAGCAAAGATTGGGTTTACAACTTGGTGGTCTAACAAATAACCACAAACAATCTCTTTTTCCACACAAAGATCCTATAGAGTAAGATAGTAGATGTAGCTCAAGTGTGGAGAAAACCAAAGGAATGGAAATCAAAAACTCAAAGAAAATCCTTGGGAAAAACTAGAAACCAAGATGAAAAAGTTTAATCAACCACTTTTCCCAAAAACCCTTTTCTTTGATTTTCCAAACCCTAGCAAAAACACCAAATAGATTGTTCAATTAAAGCCCAAAAACTTCTTTTGATTGCTGTGAAAACACTAGAGAAAGCTCAGAAAATTCGTCCAAAAATTCTTGGTGAAAACTGGTCACAAATGGGGTATTTATAGCCCATTTAAAAAACTAGCCGTTGGTAGTAGATTCTGCCAAAAGTGAACTACCGGTCGACCGGCCAACGGTCACATTTTGACCGCTGGCAGTTACCAGTCGACCGTCCCAGATACAGAGAGCAACGCTCTTTGTCCGGTCGACCGCTCGGTCGGCCGGGGGCAAACAAAGAGCAACTTGCTCTCAGTCGGTCAACCGTGCGGTCGACCGGCTTATGGGGCAGCCAGCGTGCACGTATCCGTGCACGTCGGTCGACCGGCCTAGGCTGGCAGCTGCAGTTCAGGGAAAAATTGGTTTTTAATGTCTTAAAAATTCCCATAAAATCTCTAAAATTCCACAAAAATAGTTTTATCATTTTTCATTGAAATACAAACTTGTATTAAAAAGTTTAACACAAATCACAAACATATTGGACTATTTTTGTGTTATAGAAATTTTGCCAAAAACCAAAAACTGTATTTTCTAAAACTAGGATTTTGAATAGAAAATACGTTTTGTCCAAAACTCATCCAAATACAAAAACATGGTTTTAAACAACATTTAGGCATGATGTATATGGATATAATCCTATATACATGAAACATATATATATATATATATATATATATATATATATATATATATATCCATGTTTTTGACTTTAATTTCAAAGTATGTTTTGTTAAAAATACCAAAACATAAAACACATGAATAAGTAAGTCAAAACTAAGTTTGTCTAGGAAGTTGAAGCATGCATGTATATAGAACAAATCTAATATACATTAAACCATGTAAACTTGTTTTGAATCTATCTATTCATGAAAACCAAGATCGGTTAAACCTAAAACCGAAAACCAAAACCAAAACATGAAACGTGTGTGTTTTGTGAACTTGAGCATATCATACTATTCTAATCTTTACAAATGGATCTAAACACAAAACTAAACTAGGTATCGATGTCTTCTTGTAGAGCGCCGTCTCCAAGCCGACTCGATCCAAAACTTCGTGATCCACCGAGCTTGGCTCCAACGAGTGCTATATATGATCTTTGACGCTCGGGCTCTTGAATCACTATGTGAAAGCTTCCAAACCATCTTTGTTGAAGCTAATCACCTACTAACATCTTGATTAATAATCTGAAACTAAAATCACAAGATTATTAGTACACATAACTACATGAGTTAATCATCATTAAAATTAGAGTGGAAGGCCTCTGGGCCAACAATATATATATATATATATATATATATATATATATATATATATATATATATATATATATATTTGAAAGGTTAAAATTTTATTATATACAAATCCTAATCTGTAGGATCATATCTTGCTCTAGCTTGAAGAATGGGGAGAGGACCATAACCGTTACCTAAACTTAGCTAGAAACAAGAATGAGTCTATATCATAGGATATCAAATACATAATACATGTCATAAGTATTGTCTATCAATGCCGATACAATAACAAAGAAACACCGAGTTGAAGATTCTGCAGCAAAAACATAGAAGATCTTGTTGGCTCGAAGGCCCTTCACTTTAGTTTTGATGATGACTAACTTATGAAGATTAGTTTGCAAATGATCTTGTGTTTATATAGTTTCAGATATTGATCAAGATTTTAGTAGGTATTTAGCTTCAACAAAATATTCAAAGCCAGTTTTGGAGCTAACACGTGTGGATTAAAGAGCTCGCGTGTCAAGATAACATCTAACACTCGGTTGGAATCAAGCTCATGGATCAAGTTTGGATCGAGTCAGCTTGGAGATAGAGATCTATAAGAAGACTTGGATTTAGGTTTATTTAGTTTAGATCTTGTGTAAGGATAGTTTAGTCTTGATATGCTCAAGTACACACATAATTTCAATAGTTTTTAGTTTCAGTTTAACTGTTTTTGAATTTCAAGAATACATACATCGTTTTCTTGAATAGATAGAATCAAAACAAGTTTTACATGGTTTATATATATATTAGATTTCATCCATTATATATTGTTGTTTCATATTGTAAAAAACTTATTTTGATGATTCTAGTTTATGTGTTTTAAGTTTTGTATTTTTCAAATCTTATTTTTGGATTTAATGTCAAAAACATAGATATATCTTTTAAATCTATATTGGATTCTATTCATACACAAGATGCTTCAAAAGTATTTATCATGTTTTTGTATTTATACAAGTTTGAAAAGAATAAGTTTTTCATTTCAAAGTTTGGTTTTTGAAAAATACGATTTTTGGTTTAAAGTATAATTTTCATGCCTCAAAAATAGTTCAAATAGGTTATAATATGTGTTGATTTTTTGTCACACATATTTGTACTTCAAATATTTATAAGAACTTATTTTTTGTGAAATTTATGTGATTTTATAGAATTTTATAGGTAATTAAAAGCCAACTTTTCAAACCCTATAATCCCAGTCCTGAGCTGTTGGCGGTCGACCGACCTGTCGACCGGACCAGAGCTCGGTCAATCGGGCGGTCGATTGATGTGCACAGATACGTGTACACTACCTTGGCCTTGGGCCGGTCGACCGGTCGGTCGACTGACCAGAGAGTTAGCTCTTTGGTTCTGACCTCGGTCGACCGGGCGCTCGACCAAGAGGCAAGTTTGCTTGGGGCAGTCAACCGGTAACCCCAACGGTCAAAAATCTGACCGTTGGCCGGTCGATCGGGCGGTCGACCGACAGGTCATTTCTGACCTATTCTGAACCCCAACAGCTATATTTTCAGACCCTATAAATATAGGTTCTTTAAGGCCAGTTTTAACCCTATAAATATATTTTCACCTTCTCAAGTGTTTTTGACAAAATTTTCAAAAGAAGTTATAGTGATAAAACTCTTATCTTTATTTGTTTCAAAGTTTTTAAAAAATCAAAAGAAAATAAGTCTTTGGGAATTTAGTTTTGATCTTCATCTATTTAGAAGTTTTTTTCCAGTGTTTTCTTTGTTGTTTCTTTTCTATAATACTTTGTTTTCTCATATACTTGAGCTATTATCTCAAATATTTCTTTAGAATCTTTGTATTGTGAGAAAAATTGTTTGTGATTTTTCAAGATCACTAAGAGAGAGTTTGTGATCATTGGATCACTAAGTTTTATTTCTTCTTTGCTTTGTGCCAGGCTTTGTGCCTTCTCTCTTGTGTAGAGGTGATTGTGTAGAGAGAGGAGTTGTGTACTATTAGTGTTGAGTTGTAATTTCTCAGTGGAGGTCCCTTTATGAAAAGTCCTTTGTGGATATAGTGAAAATTCTTGTGTGAAGGCGGGGACGTAGAGTAGTGGCTCAAAGCTTGAAACATATCTTGGTGTTTGCATTTGATTCACTATCTCTCAACTTTATCTCTCTTTATATCTTGCATTGCTTTGCATTGTTTAAATTCATGTGCTTGATATTATATGTGTGCCCACACTTGTGTACAACCAAGAGAGCTTTTTAAAGCACCTCAACTCTTAGTTTAGAGGAATCTAGAGGAGTAGTTTCAGAGCTCTTCACGGAAAATTCGGGCTCACTCTTGGTTACACATAGTGCGTTAGCAATTAGCTTTTGAATTCCGCATAATGTGTTCTAGATTAACTTGTACACCTATTCACCCCCCTCATGTGTACTTAGAATTGGTATCAGAGCCAGCGCTCTTGATATTCGGTTTAACCACTTAGCAGTGTGATATATGGATTGCTAATCTAGATTGCTTTACACACATATAGTTTATACACTCATGGATGCTCCTCCCATGTACGATGTTTCTAACATCGATATGTGAAAGTTCAAGATGAGTTCATATCTCAAAGCCGTAGATTGCATGTTTATCTTGCTACTATCAAGAAATCCTATTTTGATAATAACAAGCACATTGAGGCTAATGCACAAGCCATAGAGCATTGAAGCATAAACTAAGTAGAGAACAATTTTCTATAATTGCAGTGTAGAACACATTGACTTCTCCCGAGGTACAAACGACATAAGTTTTGGAGAATGAATCTAATGGAGATGATGTAAATCACCTAGAGGGGGGGTGAATAGGTGATGGCTAATCTAATGGTCACTAAATGTGGAATTAAAAACTATTATGACCTAAACTAAAAATCTTAAACTAAACACCACGTATAACACAAGAGTGTAGCCGAATTCCCCGTGAAGGGCTCTGGACTAACTCCTCTAGATTCCCCTAGATAAGGGTTGAGGTGCCGCGTTGACTCTCTTGGTTAAATACAAGTGTTAGCAAACAAACCCAAGCATATACAATATGAGCACACAATATATCAAGCATATAAGAGTAATGACAATAATAGCATGCAAGATATAAACAAGAGACAAAGATAGAGAAAGAGCAATCACAAACACAAGGGATTTGTTTCGAGGTTCGAGCACACTTGCTCTACATCCCCGCCTTCGACACACGAAGGATTTCCACTATGCTTGATCCCAATGGATCACTCCTCGGTGCCGCAACACCTACAAGCCCTCGGACTCTCTAGTCCCGTACACACCGCGAGCCCCACAAGCTCGCTGAGGCCGCACCTCAAACATCGAGTCCACACACGACTCGAAACAACCGCGAACACACACGTCCGCCTCCTCAAAGCAAATGATGGAACTTTGGTGGTCACAACTCTTGATCACCTAAAATCCTCTCATAACAAAACCCTATAGGTAGATATAGCAATGGATAGCTCAAGTGTTGTGTGAGAAAACAAGGATTGAAACTATGGTGAAAAACTCAAGAAAATCTCTTTTAACACTCTTGATAAAACTCCCCTTTTTGATTGGAAGTATTAGCTCTCAATTTAGTGGAGAAAACTCTTTTAATGAAGTAGGAAAAACTGGCTCAAAGTTCACTAAAAATCTTAGAGAAAAACAATGCCCAAACCCCCAAATTTATAGGGCTAGAAAAAACTAGCCGTTGGGGTCTGACAGAACTGTCGATCGACCGCCCGGTCGACCGGCCAACGGTCATATTTCAGACCGTTGTGCCATCGGTCGACCGGTCGGTCGACCGAGGCCAGGATACAGAGAGCAAGTCTCTCTGTCCGTTCGACCGCCCGGTCGACCGGGTCGGTCGACCGGCCCTCCTACCAGAACTGGGGTGCATGTCTGTGCACGTCGGTCGACCGCCCGGTCGACCGGCTGAAGCCAGGACAGAACTCTTAAGGGATTTAAAAACTTGGTCTTTTTGATTGAGATAAAATCCCATAAAATACTGAAAAATCTACAAAAATAGTTTTACCAATATACTTTGATAAACAAAATGCTTGCACAAAATCAAGACATGTTACAAATGATTTGGACTATTTTTGTAACTTGAAAATATTGATTCAAAACTAAAATAGTATTTTTCAAAACTTGATTTTTCCAAAACTTGTTTTCCAACCTTCACTAGAAACAAAAACAAGATATTTAAACTCTTTTTAAAGCATAGTGTGTATGGATATGATCCACTACACAAACATGGTGAAATATCTATGTTTTTGACATTATGCACTAAACATGGTTTTGGATAAAACATGTAAACTTGAAAACCAAAAACCAAACGGTATTTTTCCAAAGTAAAAATTCTTTTCTAAAATAACTAAATCAAGAGTGTGTGTGTGTGTATATGATACTTGAGCAATCCACTAACTATTCTATCCTTTACATTTTATCTAAAAATAAAATTTTCTAAAAACAAACCTAGACACAAGTTTCATCTTCTTGAAGTCTTCACTTGAAGCCTTCTTGACTTGGTCCAAACACCGTGCAAGCTCCAAAACTTGACTTTAAATCCTTTGTTGAAGCTATGCACCTACTAAGATCTTGATCATAAATCTGTCACTAATTAAACACAAGATCATTAGTACTATAACTACATGAGTTGGTCATCATCAAAACTGGAGTGATGGGCCTTCGGGCTAATAATCTCCCCTTTTTTGATGATGACAAAACTCATGAAGTTATATATGCATGGATTAAAATAAAGCTTCAAGGAAGCTCCCCCCCTTAACTCATGCATAACAATAAAGCAATAAATATGCAATGAATGCTCATAAATATGTATGCAAATATATGGAGATAAACATGCTAATCAAGTATAAAACAAATCAATTCTTTTTCTCCTATTTGCAAAACAAAACATATATGCATAAACAATCCTTTTCACAAAACATGCATATAAACCAAAATCTTTCTCCCCCTTTTTGTCAATCATCAACAAAGGAGTAAAAACACAATCAACAAATTTTTCTCCCCCTTTTTGTCATAAACAAAGAGATCAATAAGGGGTAAACAAATAAGTCAATAAAAGTTTATATGCGATATACATTCATGAAGAGGAAGACGCTAAGTTAACTTCCCTACAGATATGCATTACATGAATAAGGGATGACAAGCCCTAATTCACATAACACATAATCTGTAATGCATAAGAGGAGATGTGAAGCTCCCCTTACACACGTGTATCATATAAAGAAGAGTTGTCAAGCTCCTCAATACAAGATACACTCAACATGAATCTATATGTAGAAGAGATGTGAAGCTCCCCTTGCATATAGGCAATACAAATCAAAACACTTTTAAAGGTATCACTTGTAAACAATTAAAATTTTAAGATACCAAATGTAAATAAACAAATTGTAAATAAACATTACAAATTTTGAATTTTTCAAAAAGATAAAACATATTGATATCAATTTGTACATTTATAACAAATTTGAAATATAAACATATTGATACCAATTGAAAAACTATGCATAAGCTTTATTAAAATGTCAATTGAGATACCAATTGAAAATAAAGTTTTAGCTTAAGCTTAGCATAAACTTTGTGCTTTAAATAAGTAAACCAATTGTAAAGCAAGCACAAATAACTCATATATATGTATGAAAAAAATGAGTATACCAATTGAGATTGATACATACATATATAAGAAAACAAAATATGAGTATATACAAAAATATCAATTTAGATACCAATTGAAAAGATCCAATGATACCAATTGAAAATAACAATGTAAATCAAGTATATAACTCATAACTTACCACCCTTTATATGCTCAAGATAAAAGATTTTCAATAAAGCTCGCAAGGCATACACGCCCAGCCATCCGCCTATTGAAGGTAGGGGTTTTCAAAAATAATTTTGAAAATAGTTTAGCATTGAAAATCACTATCAAATGAAGAATAATTAACTAGTTAAAAGTAATTTTTGAAAAACTAGTTAAAGATCCTTCAAAACATGAAATCAAAGCATATGTATTTCATGAATCATACCAAATACATAAAAATTTAAGCACTCATGGTCCATTAAGCTCAAAAAGATCATGAAACAAAGTCATGAATAAACAAATAAAAGTGTGAGTGATCAAAAATCATGTAAATAGCATTTTCATGAAAATAGTCAATGAAGCTCAAATCAAACATGAATATTATTTTATCAAACAAAACATGAAAAATTCATTTTTCATTAAAACAATAAACTTCTAGGTATATGTATGATCTATCCAATCCTAACAATACACATACATATCCCAAACATAAAAGAGTCTATTAAGGGTATTTGCATGAAGGCAAGAGACTCACGGGTATACATGTATATTTATTAGATTTGAATACAAAATACATATACATGAAGTAAAACATGAAAATAGGCAAAACAAGTATAAATGGGGAAATCATCAAAACTAGCCTATATATGTGCATATAGTGGGTATAAATGAGCATGAAGTGCAAACATATATGAATCAATTTGTTCTCACTATTTGTACATGTATAAATACAAGTTTTGATAAAAACTACATTTAAACTAGTATTTACCACATGAAGCACAAAACACATAAAAACATGAACATGCTATATGATATCACAAATGAATAAGCATGTAAATAAACTAAGAGTTTAGAAATAGTTACCAACTAAGGAACTATGTTCCAAATCTCCAAACATGGTGGTAGTCCCACCAAACCTCCTTGATAGCGGTGCATCAATTATATGTCCTTCAAGTTCATGTGCATCCACCATCAAGGCACCAAATCTCTCACGTCTTGTGAGAGCCCTCACCTACATCAAAAATCAAAGGTGGAGATTTTAGTACCCATTTTCTTTTGGGTCCTTGGGGGTTAGTCTTGTAAGGAACCCAAATATTTTTATGATAAGCAAAATTTAAATGATGTATCCTATCATAACAAAATTTTACTAAATGGCCTTTGCGGCCACAATGTGTACATTTGTACACCTTAGGATGCATATGGGTGTGGGTGTGGTCATGACATGCAACATATGCATGATGTGAATGATGTGCATGAATGTGTGGAGTTTGTTTCTTTGAAAATAAAGACTCCAATCTAGAATGGTTAAATGCACATGTGCTCAAAGTTGAGCTCAAACAATCCATTTTATTTTTTAAAACATTTATCTCATTAGAGGTGGCATGTAAAGCATAATGAGATAGGGAATCATTTTTCTTTTTCTTTTTAGAAACATCTTCTTTTTCTTTTTCAAAAATTTTTCTTTTTAAAGAAGCGTTTTCATGCAAAGCAACTTCATTTTGTTTTTCCACCAAAACAATTTTATTTTTCAAAGACATATTTCCTTCACATAAATCATTCAATTTAGACATTAAGGAAATATTTTCATTTTTCAAAATCTCATTTTCTTTTTCAATGCATGCAATTTTATTTCTAAATGAATCATTTTCTTTAAGCATGCAATCAAATTTCTTTTTCAAATTTTTATTATCTTTCTTAATCATGTCATATTTCTCAAGAAGGAGTTGACAAAAAGTGCTAAGCTCATCATATGACATGTTATTTTCATCTACCTCGGATTCGGTAGTTACCTCAAGGGGGTTATCCCCTTGGACCATATAGCACAAGTTGGAGGTGTCGCTTCCAACATCCGAATCGCTCCCGACATAATATAGATCCTTTTCGCCAACGGAGGTGATGATGTTCCAAGCTATGAAAGCCGAATCAACATTAGAAACCCTAGATAAATATTCATCATTTAGGGTTGACTTTAAAGCATGAAGGGCTTTTGCATTAGCCTCAATGTTTTTGCCATTTAAACAATAATCATCTCTAGTGATGGCAAAGTAAACATGAATGCCTAGGGCTTTGAGGTACAAAGACATCTTAACCTTCCAAATTTGGATGTTAAGAATGTCAAAAGTGGTAGGTGACATGAAATCTATAGTGTGTGTACAAATATTGTGATTAGCCTAAAAAGAGGATCTTTAACTCTAGGTTGTAAGACCCAAATACAGAGCACTTGGTTCTGATACCAATTGTAAATCTCCTAGAGGGGGGGTGAATAGGTGATGGCTAATCTAATGGTCACTAAATGTGGAATTAAAAACTATTATGACCTAAAATAAAAATCTTAAACTAAACACCACGTATAACACAAGAGTGTAGCCGAATTCCCCGTGAAGGGCTCTGGACTAACTCCTCTAGATTTCCATAGATAAGGGTTGAGGTGCCGCGTTGGCTCTCTTGGTTAAATACAAGTTTTAGCTAACAAACCCAAGCATATATAATATGAGCACACAATATATCAAGCATATAAGAGTAATGACAATAATAGCATGCAAGATATAAACAAGAGACAAAGAGAGAGAAAGAGCAATCGCAAACACAAGGGATTTGTTTCGAGGATCGAGCACACTTGCTCTACATCCCCGCCTTCGACACACGAAGGATTTCCACTATGCTTGATCCCAATGGATCACTCCTCGGTGCCGCAACACCTACAAGCCCTCAGACTCTCTAGTCCCGTACACACCGCTAGCCCCACAAGCTAGCCGAGGCCGCACCTCAAACAACGAGTCCACACACGACTCGAAACAACCGCGAACACACACGTCCGCCTCCTCAAAGCAAATGATGGAACTTTGGTGATCACAACTCTTGATCACCTAAAATTCTCTCACAACAAAACCCTATAGGTAGATATAGCAATGGATAGCTCAAGTGTTGTGTGAGAAAACAAGGATTGAAACTATGGTAAAAAACTCAAGAAAATCTCTTTTAACACTCTTGATAAAACTCCCCTTTTTGATTGGAAGTATTAGCTCTCAATTTAGTGGAGAAAACTCTTTTAATGAAGTAGAAAAAACTGGCTCAAAGTTCACTAAAAATCTTAGAGAAAAACAATGCCCAAACCCCCAAATTTATAGGGCTAGAAAAAACTAGCCATTGGGGTCTGACAGAACTGTCGGTCGACCGCCCGGTCGACTGGCTAACGGTCATATTTTGGACCGTTGTGCCATCGGTCGACCGGTCGATTGACCGAGGCCAGGATACAGAGAGCAAGTCTCTCTATCCGGTCGACCGCCCGGTCGACCGGGGCCTTTCCAGAGAGCAGAGCTCTCTGGACGATCGACCGGGTCGGTCGACCGGCCCTCCTGCCAGAACTGGTATGCACGTCTGTGCACGTCGGTCGACCGCCCGGTCGACCGGCTGAAGCCAGGATAGAACTGTTAAGGGATTTAAAAACTTGGTCTTTTTGATTGAGATAAAATCCCATAAAATACTAAAAAATCTACAAAAATAGTTTTACCAATATAATTTGATAAACAAACATGCTTGCACAAAATCAAGACATGTTACAAATGATTTGGACTATTTTTGTAACTTGAAAATATTGAATCAAAACTAAAATAGTATTTTCCAAAACTTGATTTTTCCAAAACTTGTTTTCCAACCTTCACTAGAAACAAAAACAAGATATTTAAACTCTTTTTAAAGCATAGTGTGTATGGATATGATCTACTACACAAACATGGTGAAATATCTATGTTTTTGACATTATGCACTAAACATGGTTTTGGATAAAACATGTAAACTTGAAAACCAAAAACCAAACGGTATTTTTCCAAAGTAAAAATTCTTTTCTAAAATAACTAAATCAAGACTGTGTGTATATGATACTTGAGCAATCCACCAACTATTCTATCCTTAACATTTTATCTAAAAATAAAATCTTCTAAAAATAAACCTAGATACAAGTCTTCATCTTCTTGAAGTCTTCACTTGAAGCCTTCTTGACTTGGTCCAAACACCGTGCAAGCTCCAAAACTTGACTTTAAACACTTTGTTGAAGCTATGCACCTACTAAGATCTTGATCATAAATCTGTCACTAATTAAACACAAGATCATTAGTACTATAACTATATGAGTTGATCATCATCAAAACTAGAGTGATGGGCCTTCGGGCCAACAGATGAGTCTGACCAAGCTTGCTTCATGGTTCAAGAGAATGACTCCCTTAAGGTAAACTCAGACACTCAACTAGATGATAGTGCTAGCTCTTCCATTGATCTTTATAGTAGTATGGATGCCCCATGCTTTAAATGAAGAGCTCTCTATGTTTTGTGAAAACTTGCTTTCAAAATACAAACTTTTGAAAAGTAAGAGTTTTGAATTAAAAAAATAAAAATTTATTTTTAAAACTTAATATGATTTTGCAAAAGAGGGTTGAGATTTCAAATGAAAGGATTCCTTAAAAACCCAACTTGACCTTACTTTAAAAGAAAATAAAATTTAAAGAATAAAAAAGATTTTGATATTGCTTTGAAGAAAAATGAGGTTTTATCTTCAAAACTAGATTTTGTTTAAAAAGAGAACAATTCTTTGAAAAATAAAATTACTTTGTTTTCAAAAGAATTGAATTTTATTTCAAAGGAAAATATTTTTTTAAAAATGATTTTTCTTCTCATTCTTGTCATGCTCCTATTGATTCATCTTCTCATGATAAGAATAGTGTTTGCACCACATCTTCTTCTATTAAAAATAATATATGTGTTTTGAAGACGAGTGTTGGTTGTTTGGGCTCCACTTTGAGCCAATGTGTCATGAACCACACACGTTTGGAATCTATGTTTCGAAAGAAACACGTTTTGAATCTATGTTTCGAAAGAAACACACTCTACATATTCATGCACACAAATCATGGCATACACAAGCTCATCGTGCTCACACACATGATTACACGTATGCTCATGTGTACACTTGTACACATTGTGGACGTACAAGCTACCTTGCAACATTTTGTTATAATAGAATACATAATTCAAATTTTATAAATAAATTTGTTTGGGTTAGAAAAGGTACTAACCCCTATGGACTCAAAAAAGTATGAGTACAAAAACTCACCCCTATTGTATTTGATACAGGTGTGGGCTCTCACAAGATGTGAGAGTATCGGTACCTTGATGGTTGATGCATTTTGAACCAAAAGATCATATTCGTGGATGCATTACTTTCAAAGGATGTTTCGGTGGAAGACCACCATGGTTTGGAGACCTAGAGATTGGTTCATATGGTTTGGTGACTATCTTTAACTTCTTATTTTATTTTACATGCTTTTATATTATTGATTTTTAGCATGTCATATTTTAATGCTCATTATATTAAATGCAATATTAATTAGACATGTGATGTACATAGATAGTCTTTGAGATATACTCATGTTTATATGGATTCATATTTTTGTGTTCTCACTAGAGTTTAACTATTGTGTATATTCTATTTCTAATAGAACATGCATTTACCCTAATGATCATGTTTATTTATATTTTGTGCTTCATATTTTGATTACTTGTTTAGATATAGTTTTCATTAAAACTTGTGTTTATACTTGTATAATTAATGAGCCACACTTGATTATTATGTGTTTGTACTTTATTGCTCATTTGTACTCATTAGATGTACTTGTATAACCTTATTATTTTTATTTTGTACATGTTTTCGTGTTTAGTTTCATGTATATGTTAATTTTATTCAAAACCATAGATATACATGTCTATTCTAGAGCCACTTGCCTTCATGTAATATTCTTTTGTGGTCTCGTATATGTTTGGGATATGTATGTATACTTTAGTTTCGACAAAATATACATATTTCTTGAAGTTGTTTAGTTTTTTATGAAAATTAAATTTTTCATAATTTCATATCTTTTTGATAAAAGAAATTTATTTGCTTTAATTGAGCTTCAATGCCTTATTTTCATGATTTTGCTGATTACATAATTTTTGTTCATTCTGTATATCTTTTGTTTACTCATAGTTTTGATTCACGAGCCTATATGAGCTTTATGAATTTTTGAGTGTCGATTCTCGTGTAGTTTTCATATATTATGGAATATATATTCGTTTTATTTCTTACTTGAAAGATTTCGTACTAGTTTTCAAAATCATTATAAAACTAATTTCGTTATTCTTCAATTTTGTAGTGTTTTTTAAACTATGCTAAAATGATCTTTAAATCATATTTTTGAAAACCTCTACCATCTAAGGGTGGTTGGTTGGGCGACCAAGGTGTATACCCTTATTGTGTATCTTTCAAACATGTGCATGATAGGGTGGTAGGTATAAATTATACATGATCTTAATGAAAATTTATTTTTGTATACTCATATTTGTTTTCTATATGTATGCATTTTAATTTCAATTGATATTATATTGCTCTGATCATACATACATATAGATATTTTTTCTTATGCTTATTTTACAATGTCCATACATTTTTTTAGCACAAATTGATTTTATGATAAGCTTTATGTTCTTAATGATAATTGGTATCTTTACAAGCTTATGCATAGTTTTTATTGGTATTTCATAAAAGGGGAGAAAAATTCTTGCTTTAGTTTTCAATTAGTTTAATTTTCAATTGGTATCTTACTCCCACTTTTATGATGAAAATTATTTTATTTTGGTATATGCTAACATTTCTAATATTGGTATCAATAATCTTAAATTGGCATTATTCTCAATTTGGTATCGTTACTGCAAAATACTTTTAGTATTTACCTAAACAAAATTTGTTTTTACTTTCAATTGGTATCATGTCTTTCTATTGGCATCAAATGGTAAAAAGTTTATTTTATTTTCATTTGATAAAAAGATGTTTTCACTTTCAATTGATTGTTTTTTATTGGTATCAAAATATTGTTTTAAAATATGTTTATTGGTATCGCATGTTCAATTCCAAATTCTTCTTTCCTTCAAAATATGTTTTGTTGGTATTATTTGTTTGTCTTCACCCCTTTGTTGATGAGTGACGAAAATGGGGAGAAAGATTTTGTGATTATATATGCATGTTTGATTAATTGTGATTAATTGTTTATATATATATATATATATATATATATATATATATATATATATATATATATATATATATATATATATATATATATATGTTTTTTTGGGTATCTTGAGCTACATTGCATATCTGTGTCGTTTTATTCATGTGCATGATTTAAGGGAGGGATTCTATAAAGCCTATCCTTAATTAATGCATATACAAACCTCATAAGTTTTGTCATCATCAAAAAGGGGGAGATTGTTAGCCCAGAGGCCGTTCATCTGAGTTTTGATGATGACTAACTTATGAAGATTAGTTTGCTAATGATCTTGTGTTTATATAATTTCAGATATTGATTAAGATCTTAGTAGGTCTTTAGCATCAACAAAGAATTCAAAGCCAGTTTTGGAGCTAACATGTATGGATTCAAGAGCTCGCGCGTCAAGATCGCATCTAGCACTCGGTTGGAATCAAGTTCTATGGATCTAGTTTAGATCGAGTCGGCTTGGAGATAGAGATCAATAAGAAGACTTGCATCTAAGTTTGTTTAGTTTGTTTAGTTTAGATCGTGTGTAAGGATAGCTTAATCTTGATATGCTCAAGTACACACACACAAGTTCAATAGTTTTTGGTTTCGGTTTAATCGTTTTTTAATTTCAAGAATACATATATGGTATTCATGAATAGATAGAATCTAAATAAGTTTTACATAGTTTATATGTATATTGAATTTCATCCATATACATTGTTGTTTCATATTGCAGAAAAACTTATTTTGATGATTCTAGCTCATGTATTTTAAGTTTTGTATTTATCAAAACTTATTTTTGGATTTAATGTCAAAAACATAGATATATTTTTATACGTGTATTGGATGCTATCCATACACAATATTCTTTAAAAGTGTTTAAATATTATGTTTTTGTATTTATTCAAGTTTGAGAAAAATCGGTTTTCCATTTCAAAGTTTGGTTTTTGAAAAATACGATTTTTGGTTTAAAGTTTAATTTTCATGCATCAAAAATAGTTCAAATAGTTTGTAATATGTGTTGATTTTTGGTCATACATATTTTTACTTTAAATATTTATAAGAACTTATTTTTGTGAAATTTATGTGATTTTATGGGATTTTATAGGTAATTAAAAGCCAACTTTTCAAACCCTATAATCCCAGTCCTGAGCCTATTGGCGGTCGACCGGACCAGAGCTCGGTCGACCAGCAGTCGACCGATGTGCACAGATACGTGCACACTACCTTGGCCTTGGGCCGGTTGACCACACGGTTGACCGATCTAGAGAGCTTGCTCTCTGGATCTGGCCCCGGTCGGTCGACCAACCAGAGAGTTAGCTCTCTGGTTCTGACCTCGGTCGACTAGGCGGTCGACCGTGAGGCAAATTTGCCTCGGGCAGTCGACCGATAACCCCAACGGTCAGAAATCTGACCGTTGGCCGGTCGACCGGGCAGTCGACCGACAGGTCATTTCTGACCTGTTCTGGACCCCAACAATTATATTTTCATATCCTATAAATATTGGTCCTTTGAGGCCAATTTTAACCAAGATTTTCAAAAGCAATTGTTCTCACCTTCTCAAGTGTTTTTAACAAAGTTTTCAAAAGAAGTTTTAGTGCCAAAACTCTTATCTTTATTTGTTTCAAAGTTTTTGAAAAATCAAAAGAAAACAAGTCTTTGGGAATTTAGTTTTGATCTTCATTTTTATATCTATTTAGAAGTTTTTGCCAAGTGTTTTCGTTATTATTTCTTTTTCAAAATACTTTGTTTTCTCACATACTTGACCTATCATCTCAAATCTATCTTTAGGATCTTTGTATTGTGAGAAAAAATTTTGTGATCTTTTAAGATCACCAAGAGAGAGTTTGTGATCATTGAATTACTAAGTTTTATTTCTTTTTTGCTTTGTACTAGGCTTTGTGCCTTCCCTCTTGTGTAGTGGTGATTGTGTAGGGAGTTGTGTACTCCCAGTGTTGAGTTGTAATTTCTCAGTGGAGGTCTCTTTGTGGATAGTCCTGTGTGAACATAGTGAAAATCCTTCTGGGTGAAGGCAGGGATGTAGAGTAGTGGCTGGAGCCATGAAATATATCTTGGTATTTGCATTTGA
Source organism: Agave tequilana (assembly GCA_038442645.1). NCBI lineage: Eukaryota > Viridiplantae > Streptophyta > Magnoliopsida > Asparagales > Asparagaceae > Agave > Agave tequilana. Next base: position 164,870 of record JAVJIF010007141.1, read on the forward strand.
TCTACTATCTCTCAACTCTATCTCTCTTTATATCTTACATTGCTTTATATTGCTCATACTCATATGCTTGATATTGTATATGTGCCAACACTTGTGTTCAACTGAGAGAGCTTTTTAAAGCACCTCAACCCTTAGTCTAGAGGAATTTAGAGAAGTAGTTCCAGAGCCCTTCGGGGAATCAGGCTCACTCTTGGTTACACATTGTGTGTTAGCAATTAGCTTTTAAATTCCACATCATTTATCCTAAATTAGCTTGTACACCTATTCACCCCCCTCTGGGTGTACTTACAGATCTATCACTAGCAAGCAATTGAGACTAATCACCACATAAGTAAAGAACATCAAATTTAATGTGGTTTGGTAAGAGTGCTAATATCCACGCGGAGGAGGGGAGAAACTTTATTGAAAATAGAGAAGAAAATATAAGAGTTACAAGAAGATCTCTCTCACAACTCTCATTGGTGAAAATCTGAATTTCTCTTGAATTCTTGACTTCTGTTGACTTACTTTCAAAAGACCAACCCCAATGGGTTTTTATAGGCACCTAGGATGATCTTAATGTTGGCCCAAAGGCCATTTGCCCTAGTTTTGATGATAACAAAATATATATAGTTATGTTTTTAACAATTTCATTTAACCAAGTTTCAGGTTAATTCATTGTTGCATTTTGGCTTCACCATAAGACTCACAAGTTTGGAAGCCATGAACATGTCGATCCCAGAGCCTAAGCACACAAATGAGCTCAAGGATCAAGATTGCAAGTGACGACTATGCAAGATTTGTATTTTGTTTTTTGTATTTTAGTTAGAATTTATAGTCTTTGTTAAATCAAGATGATATAGGTTGATAGATCTTGAGATTGACACACACACACACATACATTTCATTTATTTCTCAAAGTATTTTTGAAAAGACTTCAAATCATTTCTCTTTGTCATTTTCAAAAACGAGTTTCGAAAAATGAGTTTCAGAAAAACTGATTTTCAGTTTAGAAAAGTAATTTTACAAAATATGGTTTTAACCTTATTTTGTGTTGATTTATGATCACACACTGGTTCTATCAAGTCCTAAGAACTCTATTTTGTGTTTGAGATCAAAAATATTTTTTTCAAAAAGATGGACTTTAAAAAGATCTTCAAAATAACCGGTCGACCACAGACAGAGCAGAATTACTCTGTCGGTCGACCGAGCGATCGACCGACATGTACAAGATTTTACCTTAGTACTTTATGTGCATTTCGGTCGACCGTTCGGTCTACCGACTGTAAGAGCTTCGCTCTCGGTTGGGGCACGGTCGACCGACCAATCGACCGTCAGAGGGTCTTGCTCTCTAGTTGGGTTAAACGGTCGACCAACCGGTCGATCGCTAACCCCAACGGTTGGAAATCTGATCTTTGTTGATCGACCGGCCGGTTGACTGACAGAAGACTTTTCTTCTGATTTTTTCAACGGCTAGTTTTCTTTTTGTCTTTTTCTAGGTCACATCCCAGTGACTCTTTTGGGTTTTCTCCCTATGTTTTCATCCCTATAAATAGAGGGACTGTAGAAAAAACCAACAACAAGTTTTTATCATCCAAATCAAGTTTTAAAGATCATATCTCATACTCTCAAAAAGATTTTCAATTTGAGCCAAAATTTCTTGCACTTGATTTTTAGCTTGAGCCTTCCCTCTACATTTTTACAAGCTATTTTCACCACATAATTCCAAAGAGCTTCACCTCCTCATCTTGGTAATAGGATTGTGTTTGTGAGCTATTTATGACCAAGAGAAAATCACCATTTTTCTTCAATTGTGAGGTTGTAGAGGTTGCGGCCTCAAATGAGCTTGTAAGCTCCATTATTGGTGTTGCGGCACCGAGAGAACTTGTGAGTCCATAAAGTTCTAGTGAGAACTTATAACGGTTGACGATATAGTAAGATTGGTTATAGTGAAAAACCTTCATAGTGGTGAAGGCGGGGACGTAAAGTAGTGGCTCGAACCTCAGAACATATCATCGTGTTTGCGATTGTTTACTCTCTCTCTCTTTGCTCTACTCTCTCTTTACATATTAGCTTACATAACTTGTTCTCTTATTTGCAAGTATTCATTGTGTTGTGATTGATATTTGCTAGGTTTCTAGCAAGTAATTTTTAATTCCGCATTATTTGCCATTTAGTATAGCCATCACCTTTTCGCCCCCTCTAGGTGATTTACAATTGGTATCAAAGCCTAATCCTAGCTTTGGTTTAACCACCTTAGGGAGATCTTTTTATTTGGCTATATTCATTTGTTGCATTTGCTATTTATTTTGGCACTCATAGTTATTTTCATGGTATCACGCGATTTCTCTAGCATCAAGTCCCACCCAAATTTGTTGGATTGAACTTTCCTATTTGAAAAGTCAAGATGAACCTCTTTCTCAAGTCACTAGAGGTTAGAGTAGCCAAGAACATAATTAAGAAATTTATTGAGCCTCACGGTGATGAGGATACATGGTCCGAAGCAACCGCTAAGGATTATGAGGCCAATGCTAAAGCACAATATGTACTCACTCAAGTTTTAAATGATGATTATCCTTCCCATGTTATTAACTGTAAATCTACTTTTGAAGTGCGGAATGATCTTATTATTACTCATGAGGGTACATCCCAAGTTAAAAGATATAAGGTTGATCTCTTAAGATCTCAATATGAAAACTTCTTTATGCTTGACAATGAAAATATTGATGAGATGCTTACTAGTTTCACAAAAATTGCTAACAGTTTATCTTCTCTAGGTGACTCCATTGATAATGACTAAAAGATACGAAAAGTCATTAGAGCTCTTCCCAAATCTTGGGAAGTAAAAGCCACAACTCTAAAGGAGCTCAACGATAGAGAAGAGATGGATTTCTCCAGCTTCATTGGAAATCTCAAATCATGAGATGGAAATGAAGGTGCGAGAAAAAAAAGGGAGACACAAAGAAGAAAGCTATTGCTTTCAAAGCTACTCCCTCCACCATTGACGATGATTCATCTAAAGATGGAGATGAAGACTTTGCCATGTTCATTAGAAAAGTGGGCAAAATATTCTACAAGAAAGGAAAACAAAGCAACTTCCGAAGTGGAAGACCTCAAGGAAGATTTGAAAAGAAGAAGGAGGAGTTAGGTCCTTACTTTCATTGCAAGAAGACGGGTCATCTCATTGCGGATTGCCCTTCACTTCAAGCCACTGCCTCCAAGAACGTGCATAAGAAAAAGAAGAAAATGATTGCTACATGGGATGATTCAAAAATCGAATCTGAAGAGAAAATTGATGTCACACACGTTTGGTTCATGGCAAACGGAGAGGAGAATTCCAAGGTAAATCGCGAAACCTCTCTAGAAGATGATGATTTAACTATGAATGAGCTTGCACAAGTTTTTGAAGAATTGCAAACCGATATGAAATTTCTATTGCTCGAAACAAAAAATTGAAAAAGAAAAATGACTTTTTAAAGAATAAATTAGATGTTAATTTTAAAGAGAAAAATGAATTGTCTATTTCTTTTGAGAAAACTAAAAAGGATTTCGATAAATATAAATTTGTTTGTAAGGGCAAAAGCCCTAATATTTTTTTCAACAAAAATGAATTTTTGGATATCCCAAGACGTATTGATATTTTGGTTGATATGAATAAATTTTGTTTCATGTTTCCAAAGGGAAAAACTCAAAGGAAACATACATTACATCTCATACACAATATGAAAAATATACACAACATACACATACACATCAACATAAGCATGCTTTCATGTGTGGCAAAGTGTATACTTGTGCACATTGCGGCCACAAAGGCCATTTAGTTAAAAGGAAACAACTCAACAGAAACATACATTACATCTCATACACAACATGACAAACATGCACAACATACACATACATCAATATAAGCATGCTTTCATGTGTGGCAATGTGTATACTTGTGCACATTGCGGCCGCAAAGGCCATTTAGTAAAATTTTATTATACTAAGTTAAATATGATAAATAAGAATATTTGGGTTCGAGAAAGTACTAACCCGATGGGACCCAAAAAGATTTGGGTACCAAAGAACACACCCAACTTGATTGATGTAGGTGTGTCGTCCTCCTCCAAGATATAGGGGGAGATGGTGCCTTGGTCGTGGATACATTGGAGCTTAAAAAATCAACCAAAATATTGCATCGCTATCAAGAAGCACCATTTTTGGAGATTGCCTATAGTTTGGCAACATCTCTACTTGAAAGTTTCAATTTTAGCTAGATCTATATATGCATAAGAATAACCAGCTTTTCATGTTTGTTAATATATTTTAGTTGTGTAAACATGATTTTAGTTTTTGGCTTCCTTATACTTGAGTGATCGGTCACTGATATTACATATATATTGTCACATTCTTATATTTATTATCAAATAAACTATGTTATTTAGTCTTATTTTAATTAATAATGTGCAGGCCTTTACCAAGGGAGAAAGAAGAGAAAACAAAGCCCAAAAGCCCACTGAAATTCAGAATCAAGGATTGGGGCAAACTTCAGCTGAAAATCAAAAGATATCAGAGAAGACAGTAGCAAATAAATCAGTAAAACTCAGAATTTTATAGATCCAGTTCGTTAACTGAAGATCAACAAAAGATCATCGAAATTAGAAGATCAAACGAGAAATCCCATTGGATAAAAAGGGAAAACACAAAATATTTATCCATCTCCCCCTGGATGTGGGACGCAGATCGGCAGCCAAAGTCGTAGATCCGCGGCTCTTCTATTGAGATAGGGGGAGCATTTGCTCCCCCTATCTGCTCACGCTCTCCCCCTCTTATTTTTTCCTATAAATACCAGAAAATTTGTAGTGAGAGGGACCGAAGACTAGTTTAAGTTTCTTACTTTATTTTTAGGATTCATAATCATTGTTAGATAGTTTATGAGAAGTTGAATCTCATTTTTATTTTTATAGTTCAGCCCAGTAATAAGTGAGAGAGAGGAAAAGAGTGTATAATTGACCATTGAAGTGACAATCAAAGGAGAATCATCATTGCTTATCTCTACTCGACTTTATTGATATGTTTATGCTTTCAATTCATTTCATTGTTTACTATTTCATCTTCATGAGTAACTAAATCGGTTTTCAGGGCTCACTATTCTTCTTCTTCTTCTATGATGTTTTCTTCTTGATCGATCTCTATTAAAAAGAACTCAATGAATCATATGAATGCCTAGATTAAGCCTTGCATATTGACAAGTGTTCTTGAAGGCTCATGAGGATGTGAAATGATTTGAACTAACTCTTGGAATAGATTTGAAAAAGAACTTGTTTTTATTCCATACTTGCTTTAATGCTTTGATGGTTTAATATTCACCTTAAAGAATGATTTCAAATTTTAAGTTCAATTTCTAAAAACCATCTTTTATGTTTTACTTGATCTCTTTTTACATGACTTAAATCTTCACTTATGATCTCAATGAGGCATTTTAAACTTTCAAGAGAATGACACATGGTTGAACAATAGAATAGTGAGCCCTGATTCTTCTTTATAAAAAACAAACGAACACAATCACTCTCAAAGCATTTTAAATATCATCTTCTCCAAAGCCTTCCAAGTTTTCAAGTTTTTTTTAAACCACTTCTCTACTCTCCATTTTCTTTTCAACTTAAAAAAAAACACCAATCTTTGTTTTCAAAGCAAAACATCAAAACACTTTCATCACATTCCTCCTCATGGACACGCCCCGTTAGGCCTAAGCTACACGGTAATTTCTCCCACTATTTTTACAATCAATTTTTGGCGCCGTTGCCAGGGAGGGAATGGTGTAATTATTTTTTAACAACTTTGGTGTTCTATTTCAGGGTGAAAGAAATCAGATTTAGTGTTCAATCATTGAAGAAAAAGACTTGCTATTTTGTGCCCCTACTCTAGAAAGTAAGAAACAGAATTCCAAGAGATTGTCGTGCAAAAGCTTTCTTTTTGGACTACTAAAAACTCTTTTTTGCAGGACATATTGCTTTGCAAAAAGGTAGTTTCTGCAAGTGTTATTTTTGCTATTTCTGATATTTACATAACTCTATTTTTAATTCAACAATAATCTGATTGATTGCTAATTGCTTAAAAAAAAAACATTTAGACTTACATTATAGGCATTTGTCTAATTACGTTTCTTTTTCAATTACTATTGAAGATAGCTGGGACTAGGTACGTTTGCATAGCATCTAGCATAGAAATATTCTTGAGTGATTTATTTGCTTTTTGATTGTTACTTGCTTTATACTTGCACACTTGCACAATTAATCTTAAGGGCAAACCCAAGACAAGATAAGGTGGGGGAGTCATTACCCTTTCTTAGCACACAAACCATCTCCAAGCATGCATAGCCTAAGCCTAACTTAGAATCTAATAGACATTGGCCTTAGGGACATCTTGAACTCATTAGAAGATTATCCTAAGGGGGAAGGTGTTAGAATTTGACTCCTGCCAAATCAGTGTCAAAGGACAGAGATTGAGGGCTGAAACCCTGAAGGCTGGTGATTTGGCTTAATTAGACCCGTCGCTATTGCACGGATACCTCCCACCAATCTTGCCCTGACCTGACTGATTAGCTTGTGGTCAGAATTTGCGTTATACTTCCTGTGGACAATCAACCAATTAGGAGTTGTCTAGGTCTAAGGTTTACCTTAGACTAGGCTTGCTTATTTTTTCTCATTGACTATTGGTAAACTTGTTTATGGTAGTGTTTGTGTATGCAAGTGTGGTCGAGAGACCCAAATTCATCTAGGTTAACTAGAAACACATCACCACCCAAGTTTGAAACAAAATCAGATCCAGTTATGGCTCAACCAATATCCTTACAGGATAGGTTCTACCCCATGAGAGCCTCACTTCCATCTTGCATCTAACTTCCATCGGTTAGTGAGCACAACTTTGAGCTTCAGCCTCAATTCATCAACACACTCCCTAAGTTTCATGGCTTAGAGTCCGAAGATGCATATTTCTTTATAAGAGAATTTGAGAAAATATGCTTAATGATGAAAATCTCACACTTTGTAGATGATGCTATTAGGTTAAGATTTGTACCATTTGCTCTTAAGGACTTAGCCAAGAAATGGCTTTACAGCTTAGCGGCTAGCTCTATTACATCGTGGGATGATTTCATCAAGGTCTTTTTGAAGAAATTCTATCCAATCTATAAAACCACTCTCATTATGAAGAACATCGTGCAGTTCAAGTAAGAATCTAGTAAACCATTTTGGAGGTACTTTGAATGCTTCAAAAACCTCCTTATCCAATGTCCTCATCATGGAATAGAGAAATGGCGATAATGTCAAATTCTCTATGATGGCTTAGACTACTCAACCAAGACCCTCTTAAAACCATGTGCCTATGAGGATTCTTGCAAAAGGATGAAAATAAAAGATGGGATTTATATGAGAATCTAGCTAAAAAGATCATCCAATGAGAACCGACTAACGAAAACTCTAGGAATTCAAACTCCAACTCTTCAAAAGGATGTCTCCATTCAATTGAATCATCCGTATCTGCAGAGGCTAGAATAGCAAAGCTAGTGAGAAGATCGAAAGTTTTAGAAACTAAGGAACCAGTTCCAGTCAACTAAGTCAGCCCAATTAATTTTCATCTCCGGGCTGTACTTACTGTCAAGCCATAAATCATGTGTTTGAGCAGTGTCCAGTATTTCAAGCTTAACAACAATTTCCTGAACCGATGAATGTGGCCTGTTCAAGGCCAAATAATAATTCTTAGGCACCAATGTACAATCCTAACTGGAGAAATCACCTGAATCTCTCATGGAGCCAAAACAATAATGACCACTCATGGTCAAACCATTCAAATCACTTCCAATATTCCAATCATAATCATAATTCTTCCAATCATCAATCCAACTTTCCAAATTACCATCACAATTCTTCTAACGATCAACCAAATTTTCCCAATTATCAACAAAGCTATCCCAACCAAGCTCCACAATCTTTCTTCCAAAATCCTCCATTTGAGAAGAGAATGACTGATTTTGAGAAGAACATGAAAATGTATATGAAGAACCAAGAGTCTCTCATTCAAACATTACAGAACTGCCATACACAAGTCATAACGAGGCTAGAGGTTTAAATGAGCCAATTAGCCAATTCACAGAATGAGAGGCTAAAGGGTACCTTACCCACTCAGCCAGTGATGAATCCTTGAAATTCCCACCAAGCCCATTTGGCTGAGGATTAACCATTGAATCAATGTAATATTATTCATACATTGAGGTCAAAAAAGAAAGTTGATAATCAAGTGTCAACGCCAACCAATCCCACTCAACACAACCACACACAAGCATCCACCTCATCTAGTCCCAATTCTTCCAAATCTGACGAATCTGAAAGGGATAAGTCAACCAGTCAGGTGTACAAACCTATAGTACCATTTCTCAATAGGCTAAAGAACAATAAGCAAAATGCACACATGAATAAGATAGTTGAGATTTTCATTCAGGTTAAGATAAACGTGCCTCTTCTTGATGCAATTCAACAAGTCCCGTCATATGCCAAATTTCATGTACACCAAGAAGAGAAAGTCTAACGTACCCAAAAAGGTCTTCTTCGCCACTAACATTAGTGAGCTACTGTCGGGTCCGATACCTGTCAAGACAAGGATCCCGGTTGTCCTACCATTGCTTGTATAATAGGACAAGCTGAAATTAGTCATGCACTACTTGACTTGGGAGCAAGTATCAACTTGCTCCCCTTCTCAGTTTATCAACAACTCGAGCTGGGTAAGCTTAGGCTAACCCAAGTCACCATCCAACTTTGTGACCAGTCAGTGAAAGTTCCCAAAGAAAAAATTAATGATGTCCTTATCTGGGTCAGGGAGTTTATCTACCCCGTTGAATTCATAGTTCTTGATAGACAAACTGTATCCAATCTTAGGTCTCAAACTCTTATTATCTTAGGGCATCCGTTCCTTGCAACTGCAAATGCGATCATCAACTGTAGGAACGGATTCATGAGGTTGACCTTTAGAGATATGACTAAAGAGGTCAATGTCTTCAACCTAGAAACACAACTTCATAAGATAAGAGACTAAAAGTTTGAGGTAAACTTCATTGAGAACAATTGTGAAGAAGAAAAGAAGGTATAAAGAATGAGTCTCTATTTCTTGATGAATTATTTAAGGATGAATGCGATTATATTAATGAGAAGACATATGTTGGAAATTCTAATTTTAGAATCCCCTTTAAAAAAGGAAAATGTTATTTGAAGGTCTTCACTTTTGATGAGCCAATTAATGATATATCGCATGAGACTTTAATTCAAGAACCTCTAATTGACCTAACCTTTGAAAACATCTTAGAAGAAGAGCTCATGTGTTTGGATGAACCGATTAGGGATATTTTGGTTAATTACACACCTCTAGAGGAAAGTGTTGATCTAAGTTTTCAGGAGATGAATAGAACTGAGTTAGAATTTTTAGGCATTCATAGTGAGAAAGTTTCAACTGAGAGGTGTGATGGTGATCAATTTTTGAACAATGGTTGTAGATATATGAGGAAGAAAAGCTTAAGGAAGGTAAGACTGGAGGGGAAGAGAACTAAAATCACAAAGGGATTGGCCTCCCCACTGTGCCCTATAAAGAGAACCCATTAGAATGATGGGAAGCAAGCTAGAGGGATGAAACCTAAAAAGATCTAGGTGTGGGAGAAACATGATGTCGTACATATTTTTGCATATATTTTTTTATACATCTCTTTTTAACTTTATTTCATGCATTCATGCATTATAGCCATACATTAAGGACAATGCATGAGATAAGTGTGGGGGAGGGCAAAAATATGACTAATATAATTAAAAAAAAGATAAAAATTTTTTGGAAAAAAGAACAATATTTTGACATATTTTTTTGTAAAAAATTAAGTCAATTTTAAGGAATAGGAGAATGATAATTAAGATTTCTTTTACTTGGTCAAAATAAGACTATTTGTTTGATTTCTACGGTTAGGAAGAAAATTTGAAAAACTAATTTATTCTTGATCTTTACCCTTGATGAAATATGCACACTTTATACACTTACACACTTAGGGTTCAAAAACAAAAATTTTTTGCCTTATAAAAAAAAAAAGAAAAAATATATGTATATATATGAAAAATAAATAAATCTAATTATTGATTAGGTAGGTGCTTTGGCCTAAGGAAACCTTGGTATTTATGCAAAAGATGATTAGATAAGTTTGGAAAAAATATATATATCTCTAAAAAAAAATCCTCCATTAAGCTGGGCATTTGTGCCTCATAAAGCAGAAGTATTCACGCCTAAAAGTGGTGCATTTTATAAATAAAATACTTAATTTTGTGGTCTTGTTTGCTCAAGTCCTTACGTCCTTGGGGTGTTTTCTCACCCGGTGCCCTAAGACCGTTCGGTTTGGGTATCACCGACTAAAGGCTCGTTACATGGGCAGATTAGAAAGCCTAATAGAACTAAGAACAATCAACACCAAAAATGAATAAATAAATAAGACATAAGCGTTAGAGTTAAAGAACTCTTAGTAAAAATTTTACGGCCAGGAAGGTGCGTATGATTTAGGGTAAAGTAATAGACTAGATGAGAAATACAATTTGACTCCTTACTTTGATTGATAACAAGTTTTTAAATAGAGACTAAGTTTAGAATGAAAAGTTTGATTTTTTTATAACTTATAGATTACTTGAACTCTTACAATAATACTTCAAATATTTTCTTTCTTTTCAAAATACTTTTCGAAAATACTAACACTTTTCTCTTTCTTTATGGATTTTGTAGGTGTAATCCACAGAAAAGACTCACAAGACAAAATTCATCATCTAGGGGTAACCTAGAGGGTTGACGGCTTGTTGCACATGCTCAGTGCAATCGAGTGACCTGTGAAAGTGGTCCAATAATTTCTTAGGATTAGTTTTGATGTTTTGCTCGTAGGCAAGCAAAAGATAAGTGTGGGGGGTGTGATCGGTCACTGATATTGCATATATATTATCACATTCTTATATTTATTATTAAATAAACTATGTTATTAGTCTTATTTTTATTTAATAATGTGCATGTCTTTACCAAGGGAGAAAGAAGAGAAAACAAAGCCCAAAAGCCCACTGACAGAATCAAGGATTAGGGCAAATTTCAGCTGAAAATCATAAGATATCAGGGAAGATAGCAGCAAATAAAATTGGTCAAACTCAGATTTTTATAGAACCAGTTGGTTAACCGAAGATCAATAGAAATATCGTCGAAATCAGAAGATCAAAAGAGAAATCCCATTGGATAAAAGGAGAAAACACAAAATCTTTATCCATCTCCCCTTAGATGTGGCCAGTTGGCCATATCCAGGTCACGGATCCGCGGCTCTTCTATTGAGATAGGGAGAGAGTTTGCTCCCCCTATTTGCTCTCGCTCTCCTCCAATTGTTTTTTCCTATAAATATCAGAAAATTTGCAGTGAGAGGGATCGAAGACTAGTTTAACTTTCTTGCTTTATTTTGAAGATTCAGGATCATTGTTAGATAGTTTATGACAAGTTGAATCTCATTTTTATTTTTGTAGTTCAGTCCAGCAATAAGTGAGAGAGAGGAAAAGAGTGTATAATTGACCATTGAAGTGACAATCAAAGGAGAATCACCATTGCTTATCTCTACTCGACTTTGCTGGTATGTTTATGCTGTCAATTCATTTCATTTTTTACTATTTCATCTTCATGATTAGCTAAATCGGTTTTCTGGACTCACTATTCTTCTTCTTCTATGATGTTTTTCTTCTTGATCGATCTCTATAAAAAGAACCCAATGAATCATATGAATGCCTAGATTAAGCCTTGCATATTGGCAAGTGTTCTTGAAGGCACATAAGGATAGGAAATGATTTGAACTAACTCTTGAAATAGATCTTAAAAAGAACTTCTTTTTATTCCATGCTTGCTTTAATGCTTTGATAGTTTAATATTCAACTTGAAGAATGATTTCAAATCTTAAGTTCAATTTCTAAAATCATCTTATATGTTTTACTTAATCTCTTTTACATGACTTAAATCTTCACCTATGATCTCAATGAGGTATTTTAAACTTTCAAGAGAATAACACATGGTTGAACAATAGAATAGTAAGCCCGAATTCTTCTTTATTAAAAATAAATAAACACAATCACTGTTAAAGCATTTTAAAGATCATCTTCTCCAAAGCCTTCTCCAAGTTTTCAAGTTTTTTTTAAACCACTTCTCTACTCTCCATTTTCTTTTCAACTTAAAAAAAAGACACCAACACCAATCTTTGTTTTTAAAATAAAATATCGAAATGCTTTCATCGCATTCCTCCTCGTGGACACGACCCATTAGCCCTAAGCTATTGAAAAGTCACCTAGAGGGGGGGTGAATAGGTGACAATGCTAATCAAAGGGCAAATAAAAAATTAAAGCTACAACAATTACAAACAAGAATCACAAGATGAATGCAAGCAAGTAAGTATGACAATGAATATGATGAGCAAGTAATAAGTGCAATCAAAGTAGAGTAAGAATTGCAAGAATGTAAACCAATCGCAAACACAAGGATATGTTATCGAGGTTCGAGCACCCAGCTCTACTCCCGCCTTCCCCAGAAGGATTCCGATCACTTCCACTATCACAAAGATCTCAAATACAATGGAGTACCCAAATCCTACAATCTCAAGAACAAGTAATTTCCTTGGTAGTCAAAAGACCACAAACTCTCTCTTTCAAATATCTCTTCCCTTACAAAGGTCCTTAGAGAATATTGAGTAGGAATGAAGCTCTTGTTGTAAGTGAAGAAGGAAAATTAAATCAGAGAGTATTTGAAAATCCTTCAGAAAATCAGTGAGAAATTCAGCACAAAACCAAGAAACAAGTCTCTTTTGAAAGCCTTAAACTTTTGAATTTTCTAGCAAAAATTGTTGTAACAAATCTCTCCCCAAACACCCCTATTTATAGGAGAGGGCTAGGGTTTAGGGATAAAACATAATTACTGATGTTTAGGAGGTAATTAGATCAAAATATATCCTTAAACGAATTTTTAAACACAAAAGACAAAAATAAACAGCTCACTTAAAATCTGCCCGTTACTGTTCAACGGATACATCGGTCGACTGGGCCGGTCGACCAGTAGATCAAAAATTTGACCGTTATAGGCCAGCGGTCGACCGACCCGGTCGACTGAGAAAACCTGTGAGCAAAAACAATATTTCGGTCGACGCCCCCGGTCGACTGGCAGACATGCACACTGATACGTGCCTCTGCCAGAACTGCGGTCGACTGGTCCGGGTTTGCGGCAATTGTAGCATATGATCTTCCGCTCCTCTTTGCCTTCGAATTTTCTCCGGAAGTTGAGCTTGTTCTTCCGGTACATCCTCTTGACATTGCGAACAAGTAGAGTAAGCTCCTCATCTTCTTCTTCGTCATCTTCATCGTCATCATTGGTGGATGAAGTCTTGAAGGCTATGGATTTCTTCTTTGAAGTAGTGGCCTCTTCTCTTGCCTTCTTCTCCATCTTATGGGTCTTTAGGTTCCCAATGAGACTAATGAGGTCCATCTCGTTCTTGTCGTTCAACTCCTTCAAGGTGGTGGCCTTGATCTCCCATGATGAAGGAAGAGCCCGAATTACTTTCCGCACCTTTTGATCGTTGGAGATGTCATCACCTAAGGAAGAAAGACTATTAGTGATTTTAGTAAACCTTGTAGCCATACTATCAATAGACTCATCATCAAGCATTTTAAATGACTCATATTGGGACCTCAAGAGATCTATCTTAGCTCTCTTGACTTGTGAAGTCCCCTCGTGTGTGACCAATAAGTGTTGCCAAATCTCATAGGCGGATTGGCAATGAATTACCCGTGTAAAGTCATCCTCATTCAAGGCGGTCAATAGGGAGTTTTGGGCCTTGGAGTTAGCCTCATATAATTTAAAGTCAAGGTCGGTCCAAGTGCTCTCATCACCATCGGGTGCTTCATAGGGTTTGGTCAAGGACTTGGCTACTAAGCTACCCAAAGATTGCAAAAATATAGTCATCCTAACCTTCCAAATTGGAAATTGAGGCCATCAAATTTAGGTGGGGATTTAATGTTGTCGGCCATGTTTACTAGTGATGAATGAATGAAATGAAAATGTTGATTAGCAATATTTAAGGATCTCTCTATGGATGTTAAGCCAAACCTAGAGTCCAAGCTCTGATACCAATTGAAAAGTCACCTAGAGGGGGGGGTGAATAGGTGACAATGCTAATCAAAGGGCAAATAAAAAATTAAAGCTACAACAATTACAAACAAGAATCACAAGATGAATGCAAGCAAGTAAGTATGACAATGAATATGATGAGCAAGTAATAAGTGCAATCAAAGTAGAGTAAGAATTGCAAGAATGTAAACCAATCGCAAACACAAGGATATGTTATCGAGGTTCGAGCACCCAGCTCTACTCCCCGCCTTCCCCAGAAGGATTCCGACCACTTCCACTATCACAAAGATCTCAAATACAATGGAGTACCCAACTCCTACAATCTCAAGAACAAGTAATTTTCTTGGTAGTCAAAAGACTACAAACTCTCTCTTTCAAATATCTCTTCCCTTACAAAGGTCCTTAGAGAATATTGAGTAGGAATGAAGCTCTTGTTGTAAGTGAAGAAGGAAAATTAAATCAGAGAGTATTTGAAAATCCTTCAGAAAATCAGTGAGAAATTCAGCACAAAAACCAAGAAACAAGTCTCTTTTGAAAGCCTTAAACTTTTGAATTTTCTAGCAAAAATTGTTGTAACAAATCTCTCCCCAAACACCCCTATTTATAGGAGAGGGCTAGGGTTTAGGGATAAAACATAATTACTGATGTTTAGGAGGTAATTAGATCAAAATATATCCTTAAATGAATTTTTAAACACAAAAGACAAAAATAAACAGCTCACTTAAAATCTGCCCGTTACTGTTCAACAGATACATCGGTCGACTGGGCCGGTCGACCGGTAAATCAAAAATTTGACCGTTATAGGCCAGCGGTCGACCGACCCGGTCGACTGAGAAAACCTGTGAGCAAAAACAATATCTCGGTCGACCGCCCCGGTCGACTGGCAGACATGCACACTGATACGTGCCTCTGCCAGAACTGCGGTCGACTGGTCCGGTCGACCGGACCAGACTGACACAGACTCGGTCGACTGTCCCGGTCGACCGGATCAGGTCAAAAATCAATTTTAAGAAAGAAAACAAAGAGGATTTTGATTTTAACAAAAATACTTTTGAACAGGGAATAGTATAAAATATAAAGATGTATCTGTAGGCAAAAACTTGTATGCAAAATATTTTTGTATAATTTATAAGAAATTATTTGGAATGAGCATGTGCGCAAAAACGTGTGTGATAGAGCTTCAAACCTATCCACTATTCTTTAACATACTATAAACTGAAAAACAATTACATGAAGACTTCTTGAGTTATCTTCAAGTCTTTGAGCCATCCAATGCCTTGCTAGTGCCTTCTCTTCTATGATCCTTCCTTGATGTGCAATTTGCCTTCCTTGCTTGGTGCAACTTAGAAGTTCTTGCAATAGCTAAGCGAATGGTCTCTAAACATGGTACAACCTGAAACTTATCTTAACAAACTTATTAGTACCAAATAGCTCTACTTTGGTTTGTCATCATCAAAACACAAAACAATTGGAGAGTGTAACCTCTTGGGCCAACAGCTATATGGTAATTTCTCCCACTATTTCTACAATTATACTTAAGCTAGTCCTTTGATATTATTTTTGTTCTATATACTAGCCCATGAATTGCTTGCCCATGCTTATGGTGCTTACCCATGCTCATTATTTGATAGATATCATTATATGTATGTGCACATAGATTCCTTTATTTGTTCATATACATGTATATATATTTTGTTTGTATATCTATCTTCTGGTTGGGTATCCTATTTAAACCATTTTTAAGCAATATATCAAGATACCAATTACGTGCCTCAACTCTTATCTAAAGGAATGACGAGGGAAGTTCAGAACCCGTCAAGGGTATTCGGTTTCAATATCTTGTATTAATTGCTTATAAATGAGTTATTTAATGCAAAATGTATTTTTAAATATAATAAAAATTGTTTTGATGTCATTTCTTGTTTTTTCCATGCCTATAAGATTTGTAAAACTATATCTCTATTTTTATGTATAAAAATACTTTAGTCTAAATAATTTCAAAACCCTATCTTTATATTTTTTTTACATCTGTTTTTAAGCTTGTCTTGGTCGGTTGACCGACCGGTCGACCGAGTTGGCCTGAAATAGGGTCGGTCAATCGGGCGGCCGACTGAGATAGCCTGGAATAAAAATGTTTGTTCTTGGCTTTACGTCGGTCGACTGACCGGTCGACCGACTGTAACTCAGTTGCTCTCGGGTAGAGCCGGTCGACCAGACGGTCGACCGTGAGTCGGGTATGGGTTGTGTTTTGCCCATTTAAAACCCTAGAAATTCTCATTTTCTCTCATTATTTCTTCTTCCATCCGTCGTTCTTCTTTCTTCTCTCCTATTTTCTTTCTTCCCTTCTCTCCAAATCTCCTCTATACTCAAATTCATCACCAAAATTTGTTGAATTTCACTTCTCTCCAGGTTTCTTGATTTCCAAGAGGAAATTTCAGATTTTTTTAAGGTATAACCCTAGCTTTCTCAAAATTTTCTAGTTTCTATTTTGTTCATTATATTCTCTCAAATTTGTGATAAATTTGTATTTTTATCATCATTTCATCATCGTGTTTAAACGATCTAGAACTGAAAAGGGAAACAACTTCCACTAGTCTTTTTGTTTCTCAAAATGCATCACATAGATTTTTAATTATTCATAATAAACATGTGATTATTTCTGGTAGGATGGTAGTGCCTGCTGACTTCGAGCACGTCAATCTGGCACAAATCTTGAACACTAGCTCATTAGAATACCTTGTCACCATTAAAGAATTAGTTCACCCTGAGCTAGTCTATTACTTTTACTCTAATCTGTCTTTTCAAGCTAATCATATCAAATCTAGAGTCTTGGGTAAGGATATCAACATCTCCTTAGATAAATTTGCTTGTCTGCTACACCTCTTCTGTGAGGGTGTAGATATTTACAATGTTGATTTGAATGATTTTGAGTACCCTGACAGTAAGTCTGCCCTCACCGCCTCTCTTTTACTTTATAACGATGAGAACCTAGCCTTGATTAGGAATGAGAAGGTGATGTACTGCACTCTCACCGCTCAAGTCCTGGCTAAGACTATATTCTATAATCTCCTATCAAAATCAGGAGAACATAGTCATGCCGGGGATCTGCTCCTCTCTTGATCTATTACCTTCTGAAAGGTATTAGAGTCAATATCCCTAAGCTCATCGTTAACTTCATGCTGTCTGATCACTTATTGATCCCAAACCGGCACTTACTTTTTGGGATGCTCATCACCAGACTCCTTAAGCTTCTAAAATTTGACTTATCTGCTGAAAGATCCATTGCTCCTTTTATTGACATCAATATCACACTCCTCAAGAGGATGCATGTTGGGGAGCTGCTCCTGCTCCTGTTCCCCAGCCCCCTATCATTCCAGCTGTTGTTCCTGTGTTCTCCTCAGCCTCTATAGACCCCTTTGCTTCACTTGCTGCTCAACTTCAAGCATACGATCTGAAGATTTCTACTCAGCTTGAGAAGAGTTCCAACAGAAGTTTCAGAACGACTTGATGTATATTTTGCTCATCCATCTGCTACCTTCAGACTTGTGTCGATGAGAGCTATGGTAGACACGCATGGCATGTTCCTCTTTCGAGCGGCTACACCCAGCGTCTTCCATCTTCGGGTCCTCCATTTGATCTATGGGTACCTCCTCCAGCTCCTTCTGAGGCACCAGCACCTCCTGAAGATCCAGACTTTCAGGAAGAGTGAACCCCTTTTGTGTTGATGACAAAAAAGGGAGAGTTATCTGGAGTTATCTAGGGGTTTATGATTTCATGTCTTTATATTTAAATACTCTTTTGTTTGGACATGCATTTGGTTCTTTGGACATGTGACTTGTAGTACTTATTTTATTATGGAATGTATGGATTATTTCTTTATGATATCATCTATTTTTGGAAAGTTATGTATCTCTTTTGTGGTTGATATTTGATATATATCTTTTATGTGTGGTATGTGGTGTGTTTTTGTTTCTGTATCCTATTGTATACCATCCATCTACCACGTGTTTTGGAGGTTGGCGGTATTGGATGGTTGGAGAAAACCATTTGTGCATACACTTTTATATTTCTATATTCTTCATATGCATATATGTGTTACATAGGGCTTACTTCATAATATCATATTCATATGCTATAATTGATGCATCTTGCTTATATGACACATTTGATATATGCATTTGTTTAAGGGGAGCTTCGCTTGAAGTCTCCTTCCAAATTATTTATAATAACTCCATGTGTTTTGTCATCATCAAAAAGGGAGAGATTGTTGGCCTAAAGGTCATTTGCCCTAGTTTTAATGATAACAAAACATGTGTACTTACGTTTTTAACAGTTTTATTTAACCAAATTTCAGGTTAATTCATTGTTGCATTTGATTTCACCATAAGACTCACACATTTGAAAGCCATGAATATATCAATCTCAGAGCCTAAGCACATTTGTATGAGCTTGAGGATCAAAATTGCAAGTGAAGACCATACAAGATTTGTATTTTACTTTTTGTATTTTAGTTAGGATTTATAGTCTTTGTTAAAACCAAGATGATATAGGTTGATAGCTTTTGAGATTGACACACACACATTTCATTTCTTTCTCAAAGTGTTTTTGAAAAGACTTCAAAACATTTCTCTTTGTCATTTTCAAAACGAGTTTCGAAAAATGCGTTTCGAAAAAACTGATTTTTGATTTAGAAAAATATTTTTATAAAATATGGTTCTAACCTTGTTTTGTGTTGCTCTATGATCACACACTGGTTTTATCAAGTCTAAAAAACTCTATTTGTGTTTTGAGATCAAAAATATTTTGTCGAAAAGATGGACTTCAAAAAGATCTTCAAAATGAATTTCTGGCCCATGGTCGGTCGACCGACCGGTCGACCGTAGACAGAGTAGAATTGCTCTGTTGGTCGGTGTCGATCGATATGCAAAGATTTTTCCTTAGTGCTTTATGTGCACCTAGTCGACTGTTCAGTCGACCGAGTGTGAGAGTTTTGCTCTCGGTTGGGGAACGGTCGACCGTCAGAGAGCCATGCTCTCTGGTTAGGTTAAACGGTCGACCGACTGGTCGATCGCTAACCCTAACGATCGAAAATCTGACCGTTGGCAGTCAATCGGTTGGTCGAACGACAGAAGACTTTTCTTCTGATTTTTCTCAACGGCTAGTTTTCTGTTTGTTTTTTCTGAGTCACATCCCAACGACTCTTTTGAATTTTCTCCTTATGTTTTTATCCCCTATAAATAGAGGGACTGTAGGAAAACCCAACAAAAGTTTTTATCATCCAAATCAAGTTTTAAAGATCATATCTCATACTCTCAAAAAGATTTTCAATTTGAGCCAAAATTCCTTACACTTTGATTTTTATCTTGAGCCTTCCCTCTATATCTTTACAAGCTATTTTCACCACACAATCCCAAAAATCTTCATCTCCTCATCTTAGTTATAGGATTGTGCTTGTGATCTATTTGTGATCAAGAGAAGATCACTGTTTTTCTTCAATTGTGAAGTTATAGAGGTTGCAGCCTCAAGTGGGCTTGTGAGCTCCAATATTAGTGTTGTGGCACCGAGAGAAGGACTTGTGAGACTTGTAACGGTTGACAATCTAGTGAGATCAGTCATAGTGAAAATCCTTCATAGTGGTGAAGGCAGAGACGTAGAATAGTGACTCGACTCTCGGAACATATCATCGTGTTTGCGATTGCTTACTCTTTCTCTCTCTCTCTCTTTACTTTACTCTCTCTTTACATACTTTCTTACTTAACTTGTTCTCTTATTAGCAAGTATTTATTGTGTTGTGATGATATTTGCTAAGTTGCTAGCAAGTAATTTTTAATTCCGCATTATTTGTCATTTAATATAGCCATCACCTATTCACCCCCCTCTAGGTAATTTACATTTAGTCCAACCCAAACTTCAATAATCCAATCAGTACCGCCTCAGAGAAATAAGGAAACCCAAGTCCAATTCAAATTGAAAACAAAACTGTATTTGAAAACTGTTAGAACCCAACTCTAGTCGACTAGGCCTTAGTATAAGTCAACTAATAAGTAATAAGATGTATTAGTCGACTATACCCAATTATTAGTTGACTACTCTTACAAAATTCAAGAACCCCAACTCTCTTGGCACCCACTATTCGACAATACCAAAATATAAGTTGACTAGGCTAAATCATAAGTTGACAAATGGATCTATTAGTCGACTTATAACATGCACAAGTCATGTGCATGTCTGTACTTGATCTCTGAAGCTTGTAGCAACTCCACCTGAACCTGTATTCTTCTCTAATAAATATAAGGCACTCAAAATACTAACAGTCTTCATCTTGACTCATGTTCATTAAGTTCCTTCATAGAAATTAACCTCTGCTTCATTCACCATGCTTTCTTCTCCTTTTGTGACTTCATATGGCTTTCTCCCAAGAGCACATTATCTACCTTACCTTTGGAGAACCTTAATGAGGTTCAAAGATGCTCTGAACTTCTCGACAAGGATGATCTTCATCATCATGTCAATTGAATTCTTCTTCATTCTGATCTTCACCAAGTCAATCATCTTGTCATTTATGACCCACTGATGTATCTTTTGATACCTCACATCAATATGCTTCATCCTCTTGTGATACCTGTGATTCTTCCAAGATGAATAGCACTCTGACTGTCGCAGTGAACCTGACGTGAATCTTGTATTATACCAAAAGTCTCGACCAATTCTCTTAACCACAAAACTTCCTTTGATGACTCAACTGCAGCCATATACTCTGCCTCTGTCATTGAAAGAACAACCGTATCTTTCTACTCTACCTTCCAACTAATGACACACTCAGCTCCCGTGAACACATAACCCGTCGTAGATCTTCACTGATCAAGATCTCTTGATAATCTGCATCAATATAGCCTTGTAATTTTTTAGGCTTCCCTATTTTCAATCTCTAAAATACCAAGCCTAGTTTAGCAGTCCCTCGTAGATATCGCAGCACCCACTTCACTAATTTTCAATATTGCTTTTCTGGATTTGACATGAACCGACTTACTATAGTAACTGTATAGGTTAAGTCAGGCCTAGTGCAGACCATAGCATACATGAGTGATCCCACTACACTAACATATAGTACTCGAGACATCTTCTCTCCTCTTTCAGTGATTGCGGATACCGCCTGGAGGATAGTTTGAAGTGACATGTGGTGACTGGTCTTGCTTCTGCCATATTGAATCTCTCAAATACCTTGAGAATGTAATTCTCCTGGGATAGCTAAAATTTGCCTGAGCCTCTATCTCGAGAGATCTCCATACCTAAGATCTTCTTGGCTTCTCCCAAATCTTTCATGTCAAATTCTTTTTTAAGCTAAGCTTTAAGATTTTGATATGTGCTTTATTTCTTGCAGCAATCAGCATATCCACATATAACAGCAAATATATCAGATTATCATTCTGCTTGAAATAGGCACAACTGTCATACTCACATCGGTTATATCTGTCCTTAATCATAAAAGAGTCGAACTGCTTATACTACTGCCTGGGAAATTATTTAAGTCCATAGACAGACTTAGTTAGAGAACACACTTTATTTTCTTGACTTTCTTTAATGTAACCTCCATGTTGCTTCATGTATATCTTCTCCTTCAGATCACCATGCAGAAAACATTATTTTGACATCCTTCTACTTCAACTCTAAATCAAACTAAGCTACTATCGCAAATAACATTCGAATAGATGTATGCTTGACTACAAAAGAGAATATCTCATTATAGTCAAACCCTCCTTCTAAGCATATATCTTGGAAACTAATTTTGCATTGTATTGCTCATTGTCCTTCTTGCGAAAGTCCCATCTGCAACCTATTGCTTTGGAGTTCTTTGAAAGATCTATCATTTTCATGTTCAATTTTTATCCAAAGACTCAATCTCCTACTTTATGGATGTAACCCACTTTTCATGATCATCTGCCTCGATTGCTTCTCTATAACTGCTAGGATCCCCTGTTTCTGTTACTAATGCGAATGAGACATGATCATCTTCCAGCCATATCTTACTGGAGACACCGTAACTCTGACTGACTGTCTTAATGGTCTAGTTGCTCTTGAGTAGCCTCCTGCTCATTTTCATCTAAATCTGAGGAGTCCTCTTCTGACCCATCAGGCCGTTTAAAGCTCTCTGAGAACTCAACTCCCTTTTTTTAGTGTATGTCGAATTGTCGAAGCTCCACCTTGCGCTTTATCCTCCGTCTCTGACTTTTCTTGCAACATTAATTATTCATCAAAGACCACATCTCTGCTTGTAAAGGTGCTCCTTGTCTCGGGATCCAAAGTTTGAAACCCTTAACTCCTTTGGTGAACCCGATGAAATGCACTTCTTAAACTTGGACTCCAGATTTTTCATTTTCTGACTATCAATCAAACTATATGCGGGGCAACAAAAAATTTGTAAGGTTGAATAATCCATAAACTCTCCTCATCATATCTTCTCTGAGATCTGAAGATCAATGGCTGTTGATGGTGACTATTTACCAGATAACTCGCATGATTCACTGTCTCTTCTCAAAATCCTTCTGACATGTCAGCCTGTAACCTGATATTGCGGGCACGCTCTGTAAGTGTCCTATTTATACGCTCTGCTACTACATTCTATTCTGGTCTCCCTGGAATACTTAGCTGGCGTTCGATGCTATTTCCTTCTAAGTAACCTTTAATTTCATGGAGTTATACTCGCCTTCATTGTCAGACTTCAAGACTTTTATCTTTCGCCCCTTCTGATTCTTCACCATAGTTTTTCACTCCTTAAACTTTTGTAATACTTTAGATTTTTGCTTCAAGAAGCATACCCAAACTCTCCTAGAGAAATCATCTATGAATATAATATAGTACCTAGCACTCCCGATGAATGCTACTGGCGAAGGTCCCACACATATTTGTGTATGAGATTTATCAACCCTTTGTCTTATATTGTGATGTAGAGAAAGCTATTTTACATTGCCTACCCATCATGTAAAATTTATAAAGATCAAGTTTGCAATATTTGATACCTATTAGAGCACCTTCCTTGTGTAGGGCTTGAAGACCTCGCTCGCTCATATGTCCAAGACGCATGTGCTAAAGTCTTGTAGTATACTTCTTCTCTGTTACTGCTGATGCATCACCAACAATAATATTTTCTGTCAACTTGTACAAGTCTGTTGTTTGTTCTCCTTTGAGAATCATCATTGATCCCTTGGTAACTTTAATACATCTATCTGTACCTGTAAACTTGTACCCTCGAGCTTCCAAACCTCCCAACAAGAGAAAATTCTTTCTTAAATTTGGAACATGACGTACATTCGTGAGGGTGACGTACATTCGTGAGGGTTTGAACCTGTCCATCAAACATCCCCATATGGATGTTGCTGGTGCCAATTGTCTTGCATACAGTGTCGTTACCCATCAGGGCAGAGCCTTCATTATAAGGCTTAAACCACTCTCTTTTTAGGCACATGTGATATGTGCACCTCCAGTCAAATAACCAAGCATCTGAGTACTTACTTTTTCCTGACTGAGCTGTCAAGACATTACATGGATGCTCATCTACTTGTTCGACAACCTCGACTTGATCTGCCTTTCCACTAGCCCAATCAAAATTCTTACCATCTTTTTTCTTCAGCATCTCTTTGTATTTCATACAATTTTCTTGATGTACCCTGGTTTCTCGCAAAAATATCAAGCAAAACTTTTAGAAGTCTATGGATCCCATTTGAATCCCCTACTCTGTGATCTCCCTCTCTCGCCCTTGACAACCAATCCTGAGGCCACCTCTGCAGAATCTATCTTCTTCATTAGCTCGTTGTTTTAGAACATCTACCTGATATTTTCTAACTCTAAGATTTTCTTATCATACATAAATGTGGTTGTCAAGTGGTCATAACTTGTGAAAGAGAAGAGAGTAACAGAAAAGCTTTGTCTTCTTCTTCTAACTTAACCTCTAGAGCCAACAAGTCACTTAAAATCCTATTAAAAGCATTAAGATGTTGTAAAATAAGCGTACCTTCCTTTATTTGAAGGTTGTATAATTGCTTTTGCATAAAGAGCTTGTTCAACAAACTATTCATCATGTAAAAGCTCTCCAGCCTACGCTAAAGACCAGCAGTTGTCTTCTTATTCATGACGTTGTAGAGGATCTCGTCTGATAGGCATAGTATGATTATCGCCTTTGCGCGAGTCATTCCACTCATCATTCTCCATCTTTGATGGTTTCTTCTTAATACCAAGTAGGGTCTTGTGTGTGCCCTCCTTAACGAGCAATGATATTACTCGCATCTTCCACAAGAAGAAGTTAGAGTTTCTGTCGAATTTCTTTACCTGAAACTTATTTATCGTCGACACCTTGCTAGAGATTGCTCCGATACCAAATGTTATTTATCAACGCCGATATAACAACAGAGAAACACCAAGTTGAATACTCGGCAGCGAAAACATACAAGATCTACCACTAGCAAGCAATTGAGCCTAATCACTACACAACAAAAAAATACCAGATTTAACATAGTTCAGCTATTGTTCCTATGTCCACTGGGAGGAGGGGAGAAACTTTATTAAAAACAGAGAGAAAAAATGCAAGAGCTATAAGAAGATCTCTCTCTCTCTCTCATAACTCTCACTGAAAGAAATCTGAATTTTTCTTCACTTCTTGACTTCTATTGACTTACTTTCAAAAGACCAACCCCAGGGGTTTTTATAGGCACCTAGGATGATTTCAGTCCAATCCTAATTTCAACAATCCAATCAGCACCGCCTCAGAGAAAGAAGAAAATTCGAGTCCAATCTAAACTGAAAACAAAACTAGATTTGAAAACTGCTAGAACCCGACTATAATTGACTAGGTCTTAGTATAAGTCGAGTAATAAGATGTATTAATCGACTATACTTAATTATTAGTCGACTACTCTGACAAAATCTGAAAATACCAACTCTCTGTTGGCAACCAGTAGTCGAGTATACAAAGATAAGTCGAGTGGGCTAAATCATAAGTCGACTGATAGACTTATTAGTCGACTTATCACATGCACAAGTCAACTATTAGTTGACTATACCAAAGATAAGTCGAGTGGGCTAAATCATAAGTCGACTAATAGACTTATTAGTAGATTTATCACATGCACAAGTCCTGCACATGTCCCTACTTGATCTCTGAAGTTTGTAACACCTCCACCTAAACCTGTATTCTTCTCCAATGAATATGGAGCGCTCAAAATACTAATAATATACATCAGGCTCATTACAATAGCTCAAGTCATTACGCCTGATACATATACATTACAGAACTTTAACTCCTTACAAATTCACTCAGACAATAGATATAGCTAAGCTACTGATACTTTTTGCTGTTGCATACTGATGAACCTGGCACCAATTTCTGTTGATGACTGAAAAAATTGATACCGGGCACAGAAAAAAAAAAAACTTCTGCAACAATACTGCTTCTCACAGAAAAACTGATACGTAGAACAGAAAAGTCCTTGCTTGTATCTGATACCTGGCACCTGACATCCAAACCTGGCAACAACTGGCACCCACTTCTGGCAATAATACATGGCAACAATGCCTGGTTGTATCTGATACCTGGCACAAAAATCCTGGCTGCTTGCATCTGATACCTGGCACTTGGGACCCAAACCTGGCAACAATACCTGGCACCAGTATATATCTGGCACCCATACTGGTACAGAAAAACTGCTACAACGATACCCTGGCACCCAACCTGGCCACAATACTGAATGCATCTGCTGCAATGGCAGAATATAAAACATGGCAATTGTCCCATTTGTCAAGTGACACCCCAGTTCTGAACCAAATTTGCCTTGTTTACATCAGATTCCACCCCCCCAATTGTTTCCTTGGATAATTAATTGGAGATCTTGATATAATAGCTCAAACCTCTTGATCTTAGACAACTGCTGATGTTTAAAGATTCTCAAGTTCCTCTCCTTCCAGATATGCCATACTGCTGTTGCTAAAACATGCCTAGCGAAAGCAGTAGTCTTTGATTTCTCTTTGAAAATGTTCTTTACCCATCTAGCTTCTTCCTCAAGAGTTGAGATAGTTTGCTTCATATCCAATTTGAGTTTACATAATGCCCATACATAATCAGAATAAGTGCATTCAAAGAATAAGTGGGGATTTGTTTCTGGTACTTCCTTGCAGAATGCACATAAATTCTCGAGTAATTTCAAGCTGATATAACTTGTCCTGAGAAAGAAGCTTCTTCTTCAATGCTCTCAATAAGCAAGTAGCCATTTTGGGGCAGTGTGATGGGAACAATATAATATATTGAAACTCAAAAACCTGCCCAATATGTCTTGCCATATTCCATGCTGACTTGTAAATGAACATACCTTTAGAAGTGTCAGTCCATCTCCAATAATCACATACATGTTCATGAATATATGTTTTCAAGACAGAGCTCCATATAGAAGCAAAAACATGGAGTATTTAAATTGCCATGAGCCATTGCGTATCAGTCCGCTAACTGACCAACAAGGGTTGCTAACTACTTCACATTTTCTGCCAATCTGATCAGCAATATAACCATCCTTAATCCAAGAGTCATACCATAGATTTGTTGACTGTCCATTTCCAATGACTTTAAGCATATGCTGCTTAGCCAAACTCCTTCCTGCTATAAACTCCCATGTGCCAGAATGTAATAAATGAACAGGAGCCTCCCAAAAATTCTTTTCTCTAACATAGTGTGCCTTCATCCGAGACACCCAAATAGAATCAGATGTACAACATCTCCGTACTAACTTGAGCCCTGCTGCAGAGTTTAAATCCTTGATTCTTCTTATTCCTAACCCACCTTCTGTTTTTGGCAAACAAATATTCTCCCATCCCCATACATGCATTTTATCTCTCCGTAGAAATCTACTAAACATGCTCTCATTGGCTTCAATAATTGAACTGGGAAACTTGAAAGACTGGATCCAATATTGCAAAGTTCCCATATGCGTGTGTGTGTGTACATATGTATGTATATATATGTATGTATATGTGTGTGCGTGTATACATATATATGTATATGTATGTAGATACATATGTATATGTATGTACATACATATACATATGCATGTATGTACATATGTATATGTATGTACATACATGTACATACATATGTATATGTATGTACATAGATATACATATGTATATATACATATACATATACATACATGTATATATACATATACATATACATACATGTGTGTGTGTGTGTGTGTACACACACACACACACATGTATACATGTGTGTGTGTGTGTGTGTGTGTGTGTGTGTGTGTGTGTGTGTGTGTATACATGTATATATATATATATATATACATGTATATATATATATATACACATATACATGTATATATATATATACATGTATATATAGATATATACATGTATATATATATATATATGATAGATAGAGAGAGTTGTGTAGTTCAAGAAGGATTCGAGCATGAATCCTTCCCACTCAAAGACAACCATATATCATCCAAATACAAGATCTACTTCATTGAAGTTGATCTATATTATTTCAAGTATCTATAAATCAAAAATCAAGTATTTTAAGTACTTTTTGTTCATGCATCAGTAGGAAGAAAAACAGACAGCCTAAATAGTGAGTTGATTAGTTTAACTATGTAAAATATTTGAAACCTAATAAAAATTAGTTTGTAGAGGTTTTTAAATGTTTAGATCATGATCAAATGGCCTGATCTAGAATTTGTATGTCTAAAGACATAGACCTAACCAACTCACTATTTTCGGCTGTTCATTTTGCACTGCTTGATGGATAAGCAAAAAGTATTCAAAACACTTGATTTTTTTATTTTTAGTTACTTTAAATAATATAGATCAACTTCAATGGAGTAGATCTTGTATTTGAATGTCGAATGTTAGTATTGAGTGAGAAGAATTCAGGCTCGAATCCTTTCGGAACTACACAAGTTTATATATATATATATAATATTTTGCTACAGCCACCTACTTTACTTCATAATTATAAAAAACTCAATGTCATAATTTGATTCTCTGTAGCCTTATTCACGTCAGTAAAAATTGATTCCTCTCAGTAACCACTTGTTAATATATTTTCAATTCATATTTTCCCTCTCCCCATTGCACCTACGTACTCATCTCTCAACCTTGACCCCGATGTAGAGTAACTCGTGGGTCGACCAACGTGGTCAGATCTCCCTGGGGGTTGAAAGGGGGCGCCCCGCCCCCTCTCGGTGTCGGGTGCGAAGCCCTAAAATTTTTTTAGGATCGACCTTTTATAGATCTCTTTTTTTTTGTGCTTGCGATGAGTTCTGTGAGAACTAACTCAAAAATAGAGCATTTTTTGAGGACTACGACCAGTAAAGACTAACTTAAAAATAAAGCATTTTTGTGAGAACTGCGATCATGGTCGCAGTCCTCTATTAGAACTGCAATCATGAAAATATAAGACATTTTTGTGAATAATGTGATTATGGTCGTAGTCCTAATAAAGAGGATTACGATCATGATCACAATCATATAAGACTCAAAAACATGATATTTTTGTGAGGACCGTGATCATGATCGTAGTCCTCATAAATAGTGCATTTTGTGAGGACTACGATTATGATCGTAATCTTCAAAAATAGGGCTGTCGAGCATTTTGTGAGTATTGCGATCATAGTTGCAGTCTTCAGAATAAGACATTTTAGTAAGGATTGCAATCATAAACATAATCTTCTATACTGTGATTATTTTGTGAATCACAGTTCTCAAAATAGAACATTTTTGAGACGATCCGCTTTTTTTGAAATGATTACTTAGGGGCATTTTTATCTTTCTCTATTGATGAGCGTTTCAGCATTTGACACATGTGCGCACATCCTTACTTTAAAAGAAGGTGACTGAAGAGAACAAAATTATGAAGCTGAGTTTTTTTTCTAATTACGGTTTGACGTAGGGGGTATAACGAAATGCCTATATATATATAATAATCTTATTAGTTTTTTTTGAAAAGTTTATATATTTATTGCGAGCATGGACTTGAGAAAGATTCCAAGAAAAACTACCATGAGCTTTCACCCATTTTCAATAAACTACCAAAAACTTTTTAAATACAAGAAACTATCATGAACTTCAATAAAATCCTCTGAATTTTTTTTAAAAACTATCAATAAAAGGCATAATCCATGGTAGTTTATTGTACTTTTCAAAGTTTATGTTACTTTTTTTAAATCAGAAAAAAAGTTCATCTAATTTTATGGAATTAATCCATCTTAATATTAATGGACCAGTCTTCGACTTACACAAACCCGATCCAACCCAATAACATAAGTTTATACTAATCTACCACTACTCTTAAAATTGAATAATATAAATCACGTGCATGATTTTTGTCTGCCCCTCTTATTTCACCACCATTTTTCGCTATCATTTATTTTTTTTAAATTTATAATATTTTAAAATTTATTTTTTTGAACTCCCTCTATCATCCATCCTCTATCATCCATCCATTAAAAAAACAAAATTAAAAACAAAAACAAAAAAGAAAACAAAAACCTAGTAGTATTTAGACTCTCTCCTCTCTCTTCTCTCTTTGCTCTCAATCTCTCTCAGAAAAATCCACTCAAACTCTTCTCTTTCGCACTCTCTCACTTGATCTCTCCTCTTCACGCTCTCTCGTAAGTCGCAACCTCGCCCCTCTCTCTGCTTGATTCTACTCTCTCTCGCTATCTCGTGGTCTCTCTCATTCAACGATATCTCTGCTCTTTATCTTTCTTGCTCGCTCTTTCTGTTCTCGATATCTCTAGCAAGGTCTCTCCTCTCCTCTCTCTCTCTCTCTCTCTCTCTCTCTCTCTCTCTCTCTCTCTCTCGAGCGAATTCAAAAAGACTTAATAGTGTTCAGACTTTTCACATCTCCAAAACACATAAAAACGCTAAAAAGTATTATATTCCTTGTAGTTCCTCATTAGATTTCACGTCAAATTTGGCAATTTGAATGTACCTCTTAATTGCGCAATATAAATTATTTTTCCTTCATAATATAACTAATTTCTATTTTCTTGTTCTCAGTATTTTGCATTCGATCTTTTCCTATCTGCTTTTCTAAGTGATAACATCTACCAGAATTCTATCCTATCCAATTGCAAGTGAAATTTTATTTCACATATAGATGAAGACCTTTTTCCACAGATTTAATGTTTTATAATGGATAATTATACATCTATTCTTTGGTCATAAATATCTCATAATAACTTCAGCCTTGTTTAAAACATATGAATGATGTTGTAATTCATGTTCGCTTTGAGTGGAGGTGCACATAATTCATCTGCTTATCGATATATTATTAAGGGGTAAAATTATTTTTAAGAACTTCATATAAATTCTAAACTGATGCGCATGAGAATTCTTCATTTCTAAAGTTTATGGCTAATGTGCCGTAACAAAGATCTCTACTTGCCTTCATAGGTTCTAAAGTTTATGATAGATGTACATGTAACAAAAGATCTCTGCTTTGCTAGATTAGCCTCAAAATCCTTCTTTTTCATATTATTTGTTGTACTTTTATTCTACTACTTATTTTTTTTCCTTTTCTT
This sequence comes from Agave tequilana, assembly GCA_038442645.1. Classification (NCBI taxonomy): domain Eukaryota; kingdom Viridiplantae; phylum Streptophyta; class Magnoliopsida; order Asparagales; family Asparagaceae; genus Agave; species Agave tequilana. The sequence continues at coordinate 195,619 of JAVJIF010007141.1, forward strand.
TTCATATTTTGTGGACTTTTCTTCTTTCTGATTTTTTACCATGTTTTCTTTTTTTCCATTGTTCTTTTTATATGATTTTATATTATTTCTTTCTTTTTTCTTTCTTTCACAAATTCTTTTTTCTATTCCTTTTTATATATTTTTATATTTTTTTCCTCTTTTAGTTTCTTTCATTTATTCTTTCATTTCTTCTAAATTTTATTATTACATTTTGCTTTTATTTTCTCCATATTTATTTTTACTTTTTTTCAATTCCACTCGACATATTTTTAATGTCTTGGTTTTGTTTCAATTATATTTCGTTGTTCCCTTTTCCATTTATTTCTGTTTTACTCTCTAAAGTTTTTTATTTCTTTTTGTTTAAAATTTTTTCTTTCTTTGAATATTATTTACTTATTAATTCTTTTTTCTTTTTTATAAATATTATATTTTATTTCTTTCTTATTTTTTCACTATTGTTCTTTCTAGATTTTTTTTATTTTCTTGTATTAGTTGATTACTTTATTTTCATATTTTTTTATTCTAATACTATTTTAATTTTCTAATTCTCTCTTTTCAATTTTAAAGATTTTCTTCTTTTATTATTTCCTTTTTGCTCTTTTCCTTTATTTTTCACTAACTATTATTTTCTTCAGATCCAATTACGTGTTCTTTATTTTTTCACTGAATATTATTTTCTTCGGATCCAATTATGTGTTGTCTTTATTTATTTATTTTTTTTGACATGGATGTATCTTATGTTGAATAGATAATTATAAATTATTTTGAAAACTAATTCATATTAAAGTATAAAATAGGCCTCCGTATCAAATTAGGGATTACTAAAGTTAAAAAGAAAATGGTTTCACGTGCATGCATGTGCACTTTTTCTAAATTTTTGTTTTGTTTCTTCCTTTTCCTTTTCACTATTTTTTGCTTTCCAGATTTTTTTGCCTTTCCTTTATTAGACATTTTACTTTTCTTTCATATTTTTATTTTTTAATCTAATTCTATTATAATTTTCAAATTATCTCTTTTTGATTTTAAAGATTTTTCATATCTTTTTAGTATTCCTTTTTGTGCTCTTTTCACTAAACATTATTTTCTTCATATTCAGTTATGTGTTCTTTGTTTTTTTGTTGAAAATAGATGTGTTTTATGTTGAATAAATAATTATAAATTGTTCTAAATAAATAATTCATATAAATATATAAAATAGGTCTCCATATCTAATTAGGGATTACT